>CM076584.1:661105091-661405183 GCA_034641835.2 Pinus albicaulis | reverse complement strand
TGCACCATGGACACCCTTTTGTACTTTCATGTTTATATCTTGTAAGATGATTGTGGAAGAAAATATGTGGCTGGAAAAGCACTTGTTTTTGTTTGATTTGATGCAGGCACAAGATGCATTGCGCTGGTTCCTTGTATGGGACCTTGATCCATTTGGTGCTGTAGAGGCTTTGTTTGGAGAATGGGATGTGAGTTGGAGATGCCCATTGGGAGTATGATTCTCCCTAATTTGCATGATGCATGTTTCAGGAGAAGCAATGGGCAGCCCATGATTTCCAAATTACATTTCTCTTCTTCATATGGGAGGAGCCATTTGGAGAATTTGAGTTTTTGGAGGAGGCACTTCATGGTTTATTTGTTTGATGGGGTAGCTTGGGCCACTCTTGGAGGTCATGAAATTTCAGCCCAAGATCAGCATCAGCCCCATACTTATCACAAATGGAGAGAGAAATCACTTGGTTGGGAGGATTCAATCTTTCCATGCAGCCCCAAAACATTGTATGAACCGGGGGTTGAGGATCTTTTTGAGATAACTAGATTGGCTCATTTCATTTGGATGATAGCATGGGTGTGGGAGTCACTCATTGGGAATCATATTCCCCATGTTAATCATCACTCCTACCTTGAGGAGCCATTGGACAATAGGGAGTTTCCCACTTACATCTTCCACCTTTCTATGATGTGAGCCATATGGTTTTGCATGCTTGGGAGGAAACATTAGAGGATAGATTTGTAGTAGAACATGTTGAGAAGTGGTGGAGAATTTTTATGAGGAGGCCACAAGAAGAGGAGGGGAGAATTTTTCTCTCCTTATACAGTTTCTTGAGGACAAGCAAAATTTTGGAGGGGAGGACTATAATATTCCAAATTTTTAGCCTTCAAGCTAAATGGAATATTAGAGTTGTTTCATCAGTAGGTAGGTGAATAAATGGGCAGGGAGGCCCATTAACCTCTTTAGAAGGATCAATAACACTCCTAATGTGAAAGGAGTAAGAATAAGCAGCTAATTTGAGCACCCTTGGGTGTGAACAGAGATGGGATCATGTTGATTCAGTCAACTTTGACCAAGTCAACTAAGCTGTCTAGATACATTGAACCTCCTTTGGACAACGTATTTTTGGTGGAAAACAACTTGCATGAGCTTGGTGGCACATGTGGATGGGACCCAATGTGGAGAGGTTCACTTGCTATATATGGAGAGGATGGGAGTCTTTGTTAGAGATGCTTTTGTATTTTGATCTTTTGATCTTGTCTATTTAGACTTGGCTTCCTCTTTCTCTTTAGCAGAGTGGCAGCGTTGTTTAGCACCGGGTGTTCCCGAGCGGGAATCCCACCTCTTCCCTTGAGAGGCCTCTTAGGAGAGCTTGTACTGTATTGATCCACACCCAGGCTTAAGGCCAAGTATCATTCTTCAGTCCCAACTTTATTTCTGTAGTAGGATATTGCTGAGTTGCAGGGTGTTGCAGTGGAGGATTCTTACACCACTTCCAGGTCTTTTTCTCAGTAGAGGGTGCCTTCCTTCTCTTGAGAGATCAGATAGGAAGATTTCTGAGCACATTTCATATCTTGGTAGTAGGCCAAAGTGTTTCTCATCTCCTATAGCGTAGTCCCTTGCAGGAACTGTGTCATTTTGCACAGAGTTGCTGCAGCAGGGTTAAGACCCTTATTTCTCAGCTAGTTTCCTAGGGAAAGGGCCAACCCTTCTCCCGGAAAGCTAGAGGAAGGGATCCTCATCCCTATTTTGTATTATTCATCTATATTTCTGTAATTTTGTAGCAAGACTTCATTTTCTGAGCTGAATATTCATATCTGCTCTTTCTTGTATATGTGTTTCATGAAACCCTTGCCAGGTTGGATTTATAATACAATAAGGAGGTCAGATCTTCACTTTCTTGGCATATTATTCCATATAGCTCTAGTTCCATGCTATTTTATCATTATACTATGGAAACCCTCATAAAATAACGTTGTACATGCTTCATTCTTTTTCTGCATAACTCAAGTCATGGGATTTGGCTATTTCTGAGCTGATAGCAAGCCGTGAGGTCTGTTTAACATATCAAAAGGGATTTGTTTCTGATCCCATTTTTTATGTGAGGGAATAACACCATATTCTAAGGGAAAAATGCATTATTTCACCCATTAAAAATGCAGATCTTTAGAAATAACGTTTTCAGGGTCTAATTTCTGCATTTTAGCCACTTGGGAATGTGTAGGAATTCTTCTCTTGTTGCTATCTCACTCATTAATGGCTATTTTTTTTTGAAAACATCCTATGAGTCTATTAGCTAGATCTCCAACTTAAGAATATCTTAAGATATTCTTATTTTTGTAGAAAATCCCTATTCTGGGATATTACAGTGGTATCAAAGCTTCAATCTTGGCTCAGCCTGTGGAACTCAGGCATGAAGCTATCAAGAGAAGGAGAGATGAACAGAAATAAGACTCCATTATGTGGAGGAAAAAGGGAAGATAGGATTACAAATCTTCTTCCAAAATCTGTGCAGTGCATCAATTAAAATCTTAAGAAGATGAGAGGAGAGATGGAATCTCCTGAGGAGTTTGGATCTAGAGCCAGATCTAGATTGGCACATGATAGGTGTGAGCATGCAACTACACCCTATTATGCACAACGTAGTCAAATGCCCAGATCTGCTATGAAAGAGATTAAAGAAGAGGAAATTCCGAGGAGGGAAACTCTTAGTAATTTTTTGCAAGAGTATGAGTCTCAAACTGAAAAGTTTAGAGATCATATTCCTTTCAAAGAGTTTTGCAAGATCAAGGTGGAGAGGAGCAAGCTGCATGACATGGATATATTTTCTCTATCTACCTTTTATGGGTCCCCAACTTGCTCAGCCAAAGCTTGGGTGGAGGAGTTGTGTACTTATTTGCAGCAACACCAAGTTTCTGAAGAAGAAGTCATCAGAGTTGCAGCGCTGCACTTTGTAGGTAAGGCCTATGCTTGGTGGATGTTTGAGTCATTTTCATTGAAAAATTTTAATACTTCTTCTTTTACAAAGTTCACTAAAATACTGGTAGAAAGGTTTGATAAAAAA
The DNA here is from genome assembly GCA_034641835.2 of Pinus albicaulis. Lineage (NCBI taxonomy): Eukaryota > Viridiplantae > Streptophyta > Pinopsida > Pinales > Pinaceae > Pinus > Pinus albicaulis. Next base: position 661,402,128 of record CM076584.1, on the reverse strand, counting down.
CATGAGATAATCAAACCAATGGAAATTTTGCATAAATTGGGAGGACTTGTAAACTCAAAACCACTTCAGAAACCTATTGGAGGAGATCACATCTTGCATGATACCTTGCTAGAGGCAAGATCCTTGTTTCATAACCTTGGAACAGAGGGCATGAAGGTTCCTTTTGCAAAGAAGGATCCACTTATTGAGCAGTTACCTCTTATTCATATTGAAGAGGAAGAGAAGGTTGGGGGTTACAACGCTATCACATCTAGAGCATATCTAGTGCCTCATGTAGAGGAAGGAGGAGCACATGCTCCAATGGGAGGATTTCTTGTGTCATTGCAAGAAGTTCTCCAGGATCTCACATATGGAAGGCAAAGTAAAATCAATGAGAAACATGATGGTGAGATGATATTTATGGAAGGAGAAGGTAGGGAGGAAAGACATCATCATTTGATGAAGAGCACACACCCCTATCTATTTCAGAGAGCTGGTGCAAGGAGGAGGGAGACTAGTTTGCGCTGTAGGGGAAAGGGAAAGGTTTCCAAACCATATGAACAGTCTTCTCTTGCCATGGATGTCTCACTACATGGAGGCATTCCACTAGGGAGGCCACCATATTTGAAGTTGGTAAGAGGAATATTTCCAGTTGGTTCACCACTCTTGGATTTTGGAGAGGTGAAGAGTTTTGAGGGAGAATTTGGCATGGGGGATGTCATAGTAGCAGGCAAAAACATGAGGGGAGCTTCACATGCCAGATCACCAGCGCTGTCTCTTGGGAGGATTGATCCATACTGGAGGTCTCAAATCTTGGTAGAGTACTCCAATGATCTTAGTGCTTGCATGATTCTTGATGAACCAGGTGGATATGATAGATACATGGTGGATGATGTGGCCATATATTCTCATGGCAGAGTCTTCTTGACTAGAGCTTCTAGTCTTAAGGAGAAGCTGCTGCATGCAGCACATGAGGACTTCCTTCCTATGCATTTTGATGCATATTTTTCTTTGATGGAGGAGTTCATTTGGAAGGGCATTCATCATGACATATCTCAGCATATGGAGAGATGCATAGCCCAGATGGTGATAGAGAGGATGTCACAACCACTTCCCTACTCTTTGGAGGCGAGGGAAAATTTCTGGTTGAGCCATTTCAGCTCAAGACCTCAAGTACATGACGGAGAATGTAAAATTTCACTTTATGTTTTGTACTTATTGTCTTTATATGAGAAGCATATTGTACTAAGGGGGATTATTCCTTATTTCATATTGTATAATGATGTACTTGAAGCCATTTGTAGCATTGAGATTGGCTATATCATTGGTGGTTGTGGGGGAAGCCACATGATTTTTGGTGTGCACCATGGACACCCTTTTGTACTTTCATGTTTATATCTTGTAAGATGATTGTGGCAGCAAACAACACTTGTTTTTTTTTGATTTGATGCAGGCACAATATGCACTGCGCTGGTTCCTTGTATGGGACCTTGATCCACTTTCCGGTTGTCATATGACAACATGTTTCTATTGGGTTTTGCTTCCATGTATTGCTGATATTTCTATGTACATGGGAAGCTTTGTTTGGAGAGTGGGATGTGAGTTGGAGATGCCCATTGGGAGTATGATTCTCCCTACTTTTCATGATGCATGTTTTAGAAGAAGCAATGGGCAGCCCATGATTCCCAAATTACATCTCTCTTCTTCATATGGGAGGAGCCATTTGGAGAATTTGAGTTTTTGGAGGAGGCACTTCATGGTTTATTTGTTTGATGGGGTAGCTTGGGCCACTCTTGGAGGTCATGAAATTTCAGCCCAAGATCAGCAGCAGCCCCATACTTATCACAAATGGAGAGAGAAATCACTTGGTTGGGAGGATTCAATCTCTCCATGCAGCCCCAACACATTGTATGAACTGGGGGGTTGAGGATCTTTTTGAGCTAACTATATTGGCTCATTTCATTTGGATGATAGCATGGGTGTGGGAGTCACTCATTGGGAATCATATTCCCCATGTTCATCATCACTCCTACCTTGAGGAGGCCATTGGACAACAGGGAGGTTTCCACTTACATCTTCCACCTTTATATTATGTGAGCCATATGGTTTTGCATGCTTGGGAGGAAACATTGGAGGATAGATTTGTAGCAAATCATGTTGAGTAGTGGTGGAGACTTTTGATGAGGAGGCCACAGGAAGAGGAGGGGAGAATTTTTCTCTCCTTATAAAGTTGCTTGAGGACAAGCAACATTTTGGAGGGGAGGACTGTAATATTCTAAATTTTCAGCCTTCAAGCTAAATGGAATATTAGAGTTGTTTCATCACTAGGTAGGTGAATAAATAGGTAGGGAGGCCCATTAACCTCTTTAGAAGGATCAATAACACTCCTAATGTGAAAGGAGTAAGAATAAGCAGCTAATTTGAGCACCCTTGGGTGTAAACAGAGATGGGATCATGTTGATTAAGTCAACTTTGACCAAGTCAACTAAGCTGTCTAGATACATTGAACCTCCTTTGGACAACACAGTTTTGGTGGAGGAAAGATTGCATGAGCTTGGTGGCACATGTGGATGGGACCCAATGTGGAGAGGTTCACTTGCTATATATGGAGAGGATGGGAGCCTTTGTTAGAGATGATTTTGTATTTTGATCTTTTGATCTTGTCTATTTAGACTTGGCTTCCTCTTGCTATTTAGCAGAGTGGTAGTGCTGTTTAGCACCAGGTGTTCCCGAGTGGGAATCCCACCTCTTCCCTTTAGAGGCCTCTTGGGAGAGCTTGTCCTGTATTTCTCCACACCCAGGCTTAAGGCTAAGTATCATTCTTTAGTCCCAGCGTTATTTCTGTAGCAGGATATTGCTGAGTTGCAGGGTGTTGCAGTGGAGGATTCTTACACCACTTCCGGGTCTGTTTCTCAGTAGAGGGTGCCTTCCTTCTCTTGAGAAATAAGATAGGAATATTTTTGAGAAAATTTTATAAATTGGCAGCAAGCCAAAGTGTTTCTCATCTCCTACAGCACAGTCCCTTGTAGGAACTGCGTCATTTTGCATAGAGTTGCTGCAGCAGGGTTAAGACCCTTGTTTCTGAGCTAGTTTCCTAGGGAAAGGGCCAACCCTTCTCTTGGAAAGCTAGATGAATGGATCCTCATCAATATATTTTATTATTCAGCTATATTTATATAATGTTGTAGTAAGACTGCATTTTCTGAGTTGAATATTCAGATCTGCTCTTTCTTGTACATGTGTTTCATGAAACCCTTGCCGGGTTGGCTTTATAATACAATAAGGAGGTCAGATCTTCACTTTCTTGGCATATTATTCCATATAACTCCATATCCATGCTATTTTATCATTTTACTATAGAAACCCTGATAAAATAACACTGTACATGCTTCAATATTTTTCTGCATAACTCAAGTCATGGGATTTGGCTATTTCTAAGCTAATAGGAAGCCGGGAGGTCTGTTTAACATATCAAAAGGGATTTATTTATGATCCAATTTTGTATGTGAGGGCCTAAAACCATATGCTAAGGGAACCAAGCATTATTTCACCCATTAAAAACACAGCTCTTCAGAAATAACGTTTTCATGGTCTAATTTCTGCATTTTCCCCACTTGGGAATGTGTAGGCATTCTTCTCTTGCTGCTGTCTCACTCATTTAATTGCTATGTGTTTTTTAACACATCCTATGAGTCTACTAGCTGGATTTCCAACTTAAGAATATCTTAAGATATTCTTATTGTTGTAGAGAATCCCTATTTTGGGATATTACAGGTTGACAATATTCATGCTGGAATCAAAAGTCTTTGCAAAAATGAAGTCCGAAACACACTTGAACTAAAAACAAAGCGGAATTTTGAAACTAAAACTAGAGAAATTCTTAGAGTGCTGAGCTTATTTTCACTCCTACCTACCCTACTCTACTGAAATTGCTTCTGTTTTAAATGATACAATAATGCGAATGTAGCCAGTCAAGTAGAAACGGAAACAGATGGAAAACTTGACTGCTTGTGAGGAAAATCAATAGTATAACTTGATTATGTGTCCTCATAACGAAAGTTATAATATGTAATGGCAATTGCTGATGCATTTGATCCTTATAGAGAATACATGTTTGAAAATTTTAGCTAAGAAGAACCTCTATATACTCTGCTATAGGATCAATAAAAGCATGAGTAGCTAAGTAGTATTTAAAACCTTCAATGACTAGCTGAGTAGTTGTGTCCTCAATATTAAACCTTGAACCCACATCTTTAGTTTGGTACTTTTAAGCATAATCATCCTCACTATGTAATTCAAGAGGTAGTACAATTTCCTCTTGCTTGGGGAAAGGTAGATTTTCCAAGAATTCTTGAGGATCTCGGAAATTAAAGGACTGAATTTGAGGATTCAAATGTTCAATACCATTTTCATATCGTTCAACAATTATCTCCAGAAAACATTTTTTAACTTTTAGATTAAATTTGCTTGAATTCAAAATGAGAAAGACAACTGCTAGAAAATATTCATCAAGCTGAAATTATGATAACTGATTCCTGAATGTATTTAAAAATTTATTAGATAGAAGGTCTACCACAAACCTTGTCATTTTTTTCAGCAGGAACTATATTTAGCTTGTTGTGGAGTCGCCATGAATGCACAAAAGTTGTGTTCTTAGAATCATGGAGTCGCCAGGTGAATGATGCTGTCTTCTTGTGTCTGGTCACTGTCCATCACCAGTAATCAAATCTGAACTTTGATTTTCTTTCTGAGGATGATAAATTTCGTCCCCAGTATGGTCGCCATTATGTTATCACCCCGTAAATTCTGAAGGTTGAAGACAAAACCATGGAGGGAACATCAAACCGCTTTGGAGTCCAAGACCTAGCCTTCCTAGACTCAGAGAGGGCTCTCTCTATTAGATTTAGATTTGTTTATAGGGGCATTTTAGGCTAGTTATTAGTGCATAGGGGTTTGTTTGAATATTTGGTTGAGGCAGCAGAAGAGGGCCATTGGGCTATGGATTAAAACAGGTGTAAACAGATTCAAATGGATGAAAAACTGAGGTTAGGTGCCACCAGACAAGCTAGCCATGTCAATGGATCTTAACAGCTTATGAAATGGAAAAGAGGAGGATCTTAAGGTTCAACAGGAATGAAAAGTAGACCATCTCTGAATTCTGCATTCAGGTATAAGAGGAAAACATAATGTACTGCTTCAATACTGAGCAGGGTACCCCATGGTAAATCCCACACAAAAATTTCTATCTGTAGCAAAGAAAAGAAAACAGTATGTAAAACAGGAGAATAAAAATTTACATGGGAGAAGCACTTCACCACAAATCATAACACAAGAATCTGGAAAACAACATAATACTTTATTCATCCAAAAGAGAGTACTTACAAACAAATGAGTCTATTAAAATGGTTTTTCCAGTATGGGCCTCCTCTCATACTGCTAATGCATACAATAATTATAGAAAACTTAAGTTGGTTAAGCTGACTACTGCAGTGATTACATTCAAACAGAAACTGGAGAAGTGGAAACATGCAGGCGGTGATAAGACAAGCTCGGCCTCCAACAATGGCTTTTAACAGTCCGTTTATTAATTGTACAATGATTAGGATCTGGATGGAGTGATGTCGAAGAGGCGAGGAAGGCTCTAACACCTTGGCTCTTCATATTTGGAAAGTCGTTGTTTGATTATTAAATTGATGAGGCCCTTGGATCAGTAGCTGCGCTGATGTGTTCGCTGCCCCTTTGGCTTTTGCTGTTATATCAAAAAATGCCTGACTCGACCTTTTCTATCTGTTTCTTTGTGACGTTCAGTCTCACTCTACCTTTTTACTCTTTGTCGGGTTCTACCCGAGTCCTCCTGCCATGTGGAAAAAATGGCGCACAAACCCATAAGCCCAGATGTGAAGGGATTGTGGTTAGCGAACGTGGACATATGATGGAGGACGTGGTGCAGGAACAACGGTTTGGGGGACATAGGAAAAAATTTTTCGGAGGGGGTCTTAAGTGATAAGCGGTAACAGAGAGGGGGGTGAAAAATTATGAGGGGAAGACACATCGAGGAGTGGGAAATAATTGATACCGCCCATTTCAGACCCCCCCCCCTCCCCATGATAAAGCTCGAATGTTGCGGGGAGACTGAAACTAGATAAGGGCCGTCGGATGTGGGGAAGAGGAGTGGAGATGGAGGAAAGGTGGAGGGCGATTTAGAAGTGGAATGAAATAGCACACGGGTGGGACCCGACTCGACCCTTTATGTATTTGGCTACTCGAGTCCTTTCTGCCGTGTTTAACCCTTTTTCAAGCAAAACATCATAAAAACTCATTTACCCGGACCTGAAAATGTTTAGATTTTAGTTCTGAACTTTATCACATCCATAGAAATATCGCACATCACAATATTTACAGTTTATGATAAGAGAAAAGGAATCGACGATGTGATGCAAAGAGGGAGGTGACGTGGCAAGTAAGGTGGGACCGACCACATTTAAAATCGCAAAATTAAAGTTTTTTATGAGCGCGGGGTTAAATGCTAAAACATGCGTAGTGCGAAGTGCGGGAAGAGGGACCCACTTGCATCGCAAATCACAACCTTTATAGTTTAACACACATCGCATAATTCAAAGTTTGGGGAAATGTGGTAAATGTTAAAATCATTGAAGTGCAATTTGTGCTGTCAAGAGGATGATGTGGCGAGATGGAGATGGGGCCCACTACATCGGCGGAGTTTATAAAGCGGCGAATGGTTTCGGCGGTAATTTAAAGTTTATGAGGTTTCATATGATATATCGATGTATTGCAAGCAACCTGATGTGGGGGGTAGAGCTGCTGTGATGGGGCTAACCGCATCACGATTTAAAAAAAATAAATTGTGGGCGCTTAACGGTAAGTTATAGAAAGTGTGATGTGATATATCGCAAATCAACGATTGCAAGTTTTATTGGTTGACTTAATGGAACAAGTTATAATTTTTGAAATGCAATGGATGCTGGGGGAAAGGGTGATGTGTCAGGGAGAATGGCCCCACTTTAATCGCAATCTGGGAATCAGGAAGGCGGAGGTAAGTGGAGTGATATACCGATGAAAAAGGTAAAATAGAAAGAAAGTAGAAAAGCGGAAAAGGTAAGGTTTATGTTGTAAACCACGGCTGCTAGTGGGTGGGCGGAGCTTATAACAATAGAATTTAGGACTTTAGTCTAAAGTAATAAGTCCCAAAGGTTATGTATGTGGGTCTTGGGGTTTAAATGGGATTCAAAGCATGGAGTTCATAATTTGGGAAAATTAAAGGTAAGAGGAGGGTAGATGACATGAATAGGGGTAGTATGGATTTTGCTCACCATCACCCTTAATCAGAAACACTTTCCTCTTTCAACTGAATTAAAAGGAAGATAGATTCATTTGATGCTCTTGACAGTCAGGGTCTCCCTTTCTTTCTCTGAAAATAAATGATAGCCATAGAATATTATTTTCAGTATGGAAAATCTAATCAATAACAAGTCAACTTGTGATGCTGTGAAATATAGGAGTCTAACAGTGACTCCATCTAGGCATGGTAAGTCCTTTAGGAGGTGTCAAGAACACCGTAGACTAGTGGCCTGATCCTTTGGGATGATCCCAAATCTGCAACTTAATCTACTACAAAACCTCTATGGCTGACAATATTCACGTTGGAATCAAAACTCTTTGCAAAACTAAAGTCCAGAACACACTTGAACTGAAAACAAAGCAACATTCTAAAAATACAACTGGAGAAATGCTAAGAGTGTTGAGCTTATTTTCAGTCCTACCTACCCTACTCTACTGAAATTTCTGTTGTTCTAGATGATATAATAATGCCAATGCAGCCAGTCAAGCAGCAGCAGAAACAAATGGACAACTTGACTGCTTGTCAGGGAAATCAACAGTATAACTTGATTATGGGTCCTCATAACCAAATTTATAATATTTAATGGAAACTGCTGATGCATTTGATCCTTATAGAGAATACATGTTTTAAAAGTTGAGCTAAGAAAAACCTCCATATACTCTGCTATAGGATCAATAAAAGCATGATGTATGATATTTTCTTTTAGGCCTTCAATGACTAGCTGAGTAGTTGTGTCCTCCATATTAAAACTTGAACCCACATCTTTAGTTTGGTACTTGTAAGCACAATCATCCTCACTATGTAAGTCAAGAGGTAGTACAATTTCCTCTTGCTTGGGGGAAGGAAGATTTTCCAAGAATTCTTGAGGATATCAGAAATTAAAGGACTGAATTTGAGAATTAAAAAGTTCAATACCATTTTCATATCGTTTAGCAAATATCTCTAGAAAACATTTTTTAGCTTCAGGATTAAATTTTCTTGACTTCAAAATGATAAAGACAACTGCTAGAAAATCTTCATCAAGCTGAAATTCTGATAAATGATTCTTGAATGTATTTAAAACTTCATTAGATATAAGGTCCTCCACAAACCTTGTCATTTTGTTCAGCAGGAACTCTGGTCAACATGTTGTGGAGTCACCATAAATGCACAAATGTTGGGTTCTTTGAATCATGGAGTCACCAGGTGAATGATGCAACCTTCTTGTGTCTGGTCACTGTCCACAACCAATAATCAGATCTGAACTTTGATGTGCTTTCTGAGGAAGATAAATTTCGTCCCCAGTATGGTCGCCATTATGTTATCACCCCGCAATTTCTGAAGGCTGAAGATAGAACCATGGAGGGAACATCAAACCGCTTTGGAGTCGAGGACCTAGCCTTCCTAGACTCAGAGAGGGCTCTCTCTGTTAGATTTAGCTTTGTTTATAGGGGCATTTTAGGCTATTTATTAGTGAATAGGGGTTTGTTTGAATATTTGGTTGAGGCAGTAGAAGAGGGCCATTGGGATATGGAGTAAAAAAGGTGTAAACAAATTTAAGTGGATGAAAATTTGAGGTCAGGATCAACCAGGAAATCTAGCCATGTCAATGGATCTTAACAGCCTATGAAATAGAAAAGAGGAGGAGCTCAAGGTTAAACAAGAATGCAGAGCAAACCGTCTCTGAATTCTGCATTCAGGTATCAGAGGAAAACATAATGTACTGCTTCAAGACTATGCAGGGTACCCCATGGTAAATCCTACAAAAAAATTTCTATCCGCATCAAAGAAAAGAAGACAGTATGTAAAATAGGAGAATAAAAAATTACATGGGAGAAGCACTTCACCACAAATCATAACACAAGAATATGGAAAATAACATAATCCTTTATTCATCCAAAAGAGAGTGCTTACAAACAGTTGAGTCTATTACAATGGTTTTTCCCTTCTGGGCCTCCTCTCATACTGTTAATGCATACATTATTTATAGAAAACTTAAGTCAGTTAATATGACTAATGCAGCGATTACATTCAAATGGAAACTGGACAAGTGGAAACATGCAGGCGGTGATACGACAAGCTCGACCTCCAACAATGGCTTTTAGCAGCCCATTTATTAATTGTATAATGATCAGGATCTAACTGGTGTGATGCCGAAGAGGCGAGTAAGACTCTGACACCTTGACTCTTCATCTTCTGAAATTCATTGTTTTATTATTAAATTGATGAGGTTCTTGGATCAGTAGCTGCACTGATGTGTTCACTTCCCCTTCGACTTCTGCTGTTATATCACAAAATGCTCGACTTGACCTTTTCTGTCTGTTTCTTTGTGATGTTCAGCCTCGCTCTGCCTTTTTAATATTTTTCGGGTTCTACCGAGTCCTCCTGATTTGGAAAAAATGGCGCACAAACGTATAAGCCCGGACGTGAAGGGATTGTGGTTGGCGGACGTGGACAAATGATGGAGGACGTGGTGCAGCGGTAGCGGTTTGGGGGAAAGCGGAAACAACTTTTCGGAGGGGGTCTCAAGTGGTAAGCGGTAACAGAGAGGGGGGTGCGAAATGACGAGGGGAAGACACATGCAGGAGTGGGCGGTAATAGATACTGCCTATTTCAGACCTCCCCCCCCCCCCTCTTCTGATAAATTTCAAATGCTGCAGGGAGGCTGAAACTAGATAAGGGCCATCGGATGTGGGGAAGAGGAGTGGAGAAGGAGGAAAGGTGGAGGGCAATTTATGAGTGGAATGACATAGCACATGGGTGGGACTCGACTTGACCCTTTCTGTATTTTGCTACCTGAGTCCTTTCTGCCGTGTTTAACTCTTTTTCAAACAAAACGACGTAAAAAATCATTTACCCGGACCTGAAAAATTCTTATATTTTAGTTCTGAAGTTTATCGCATCCATAGAAATATCACACATCACAATATTTATAGTTCATGATAAGAGAAAAGGAATCAGTGATGCGATGCGAAGAGGGAGGTGACGTGGCAAGTAAGGTGGGACCGACCCCATTGTAAATTGCAAACTTAAAGTTTTTTTTATGAGTGTTGGGTTAAATGATAAAACATGCAAAGTGCGAAGTGTGGGGAGAGGGACCCACCCGCATCGCACATCACAACCTTTATATTTCATCGCACATTACAGAATTTAAAGTTTGGGAAATGCAGTAAATGCTAAAATCATCTAAGTGCAATTTGCGCTTTCGGAGGATGATGTGGCGAGATGGAGATGGATCCCACTACATCGGCGGAGTTTATAAAGCAACGAATGGTTTCAATGGTAATGTAAAGTTTATGAGGTTTCATATGATATATCTATGTATTGCAAGTGGCCTGACGTGGGGGGTGGAGATGCTGTGGTGGGGCCAACCACATTGCGATTTAAACAAAATACATTGCGGGCGCTTAATGGTAAGTTATAAAAAGTGCGATGCAATATATCACAAATCGACGATCGCAAGTTTTAAGGGTTGGCAGAATGGAACAAGTTATAATTTGCGAAATGCGATGGATGGTGGGGGAAAGGGTGACGTGTCAGGGAGAATGGCCCCACTTTAATCGCAATCGAGGAATCAGGAAGGCAGAGGTAAGTGGAGTGATATATCGATGAAAAAGGTAAAATAGAAAGAAAGCGAAAAAGTGGGAAATGTAAGGTTTATGTTGTAAACCAGTGCTGATAGTGGGTGGACATAGCTTATAGCAATGGAATTTAGTACTTTAGTATAAAGTAATAAGTCCCAAAGGTTATGTATGTGGGTCTTGGGGTTTAAATGGGATTCATAGCATGGAGTTCAGAATTTGGGAAAATGAAAGGTAAGAGGAGGGTAGATGACATGAATGGGGGTAGTATGGATTTTTCTCACCATCACCCTTAATCAACAGCACTTTCCTCTTTTAATTGAATTAAAAGGCAGCTAGATTGATTTGATGCTCTTGACAGTCAGGGTCTCCCTTTCTTTCTCTCAAAATAAATGATAGCCATAGAATATTATTTTCAGTATGGAAAATCTAATCAATGATCAGTTACCTTGTGATACTATGAAATACAGGACTCTAACACCAACGTTTTGTGCCAAAGCCAACTTTCTTTAGATTTTCTTAAGTAACAATGTTCTTGGCTGGCTTCCAAAACATATACATTTCCTGAATTTCTTGTTCCTTTTATTATGATCTTACCTATATCCATATTTCTTACCATAGACTTTTTTGATCTAAAAATAACTTCATGCTCTTGGTCACACATTTGACTAACACTCAACAAGTTATGTGTTAATCCATAAACAAATAAAACATTTCCAACCTTTACCTTTTTCTTTAAAAACAAAATTCCTTTCCCTTTGATAGCAGCAGGTGAGTTATTTCTAAAAGCTACATTATTTTCTTTATTTATTTCATTGAAATACATAAACTTATCTCTCTCACTTGTCATATGCTTTGAACATCCATTGTCAATGTACCACTGATTTTCTTGATCTCCTGCATACAAATATAAACGACACTTTTCAGAGTCTGTAGCTTTCTTTTTCCATACCTTGGGTGTTATTGTCTCCTGCTCATGCTCGTAAGATGGTCCCATTATGCTTCTGCATTCAATTTATTTATGACCAAATTATTGCATAAAGAACATTAAATTTCATCTTGAAGAGGTTAGAAAATATTATAATAGTATTTATTTTCCCCGATCTCATTCTTTTTTTTCTTACTTCTCTAGTCATAATAGTTTTATAAGCAACACGTTGAACAAATTTGTGACCAAAATTATGAAAAGTGAAGCATTGACCATTGAAATAGGAATACCTGGGAGTATAATACCTTCTTGAGTAGATTCCCCTTTGATTATGGCAAGGTTGTTTTCCTGAGAGATATTTGATCCTTCATTCTTTTGCTGAGAGCTATATTTCTGATGACTGCTTCCTTTTACTGCATTGAGATAACTTTCTGTACCTGTTTCAAAATATTTTATTGTTTTTGATGATTCTCCATTTGAATTATATCCAAGGTCTTTCTTAATTAGAGGAGAGCATTGCAATTTGATGATTTCGTATAAAATCTCAAATGCTTTAGAAAATCTAAGATTTAGAGCTCTTGTTTTCTCAATTTCCTTTCTTAGATCCACTATTTCAAGTTCTAAACTTTCATTGTGCCTTTCCTTTTCTAGAACTTGTTTCTTCAAAAATTATTTAGCTAATTTAGATTCTTCCAAATGGATTTTTAGCTGAGTTATTTCTTCAATAAGAGTATTTTATTTACATATATCATTTCCTTCTAGAACATCCATAATCAGATTCATCTACACATTTTTCTTCAAATGCCATAAGCAATTGAAAATATTGATCAAAGTCAACATCCTCATTATTGGAATAATATTCACTATATTTGTGCGTATAAATTTTTTTCTTGTTATCAAACCGGTTTTTTAACATTCCATTTCGAAGAATTATTCCCTATCTCATTATTTTCTTTATAAGGACATTTAGCAGCGTAGTGACCAACCCTTCCATAGGCAAAGAATTTGAAAGGAAGCTTTTCTCTAAACTTGTCAGTTCCTACTTGGAGTTTCTTCACGAAGTTCGCTTCTTCTTCGTCTGAAATGTAACTTGTTTCCTTAAGCTCTTCCTTTTCCTTTCCTTTGTATGTAGCTTTGAATGCTACATATATGATATATGATGGACCCCCTTTTATCATTTCATAAGTTGTTAAGATCCCATTGAGCTGTTCAATAGTGAGGTTCTTCAAATCCTAGATTTCTTTATTGGCAAAGACTTTTGAATCAAACTTTAGGGTTAGAGATCTTATAATTTTCTCAATAATAATCGAATTTTTATTTCATCATCAATATTTCTCATTCAGTTAACAATATCATTTATCTTAAGGAAATATCTTGAAATGATTTCATCATTATGAATTATGAGCATCTCATATTGAATTCTGAACGTTTGAAGTTTAATACTTCTTATCTTAGTGTCACCTTCATAGCCCTGGAAAATCTTGTCCCATATAGCTTTTTCGGTATTCAACTACATAACCTTCAAAAATTCTAATTTTGCTAAGTTTCCTTGAAGAGAGCATTGAATGCATTTGCATTGGTCTCACATTGTTTCTTCCCTGCATCATCTATGAGAATGGAGGATAAATACTGATAGCCTCCTTCAATGATTTCTCAAACATCAGCTCCAAGTGACTTCAAATATGCTCTCATTCCGACTTTTCGGAAAACTAAGTCAGTTCCATTAAAAACTAGTTTATCAATAATTTCATTAACTGTTCATCTTTAACGAATTCATCATCCATTCATTAAGCTACAATAAAGAGAAGATAGATCATCAACACACATGAACACTAGTATTTTTAGGTGGAAACCAAATGTGGGAGAAAACCACCACTGCCGTCGTCTGTGTCTTTTTATTTTATTATAAAGGAAAAATTCTTACAATATTGTACTGGAAAAAACTATAAAAAATATGCAGACACCCACTTGTAGAAGGCTATAACCTTCTCTCATTTTCAATCGGTTACTAGAAGGGAGCTACAACCCCTTAAATTTTTTTATTTACTCCTACTAGAAGGGAGATTCAAACCCCTTTCTGAAGGATGCTACCCTTAGTTCCTTGTGGACCACTTTTCAGAATGTTTCAAACTAGATCCACCTATCAACCAATCATTAAATAAACCTATAGGCCACCTTTCATCAATTTTTCAAAATGGACCCATATCAACCATAAACCCAAACAAAATTAAGAATTGAATTTGAGAGACCGTCACACTGTAAATCAACTGAAATATGAAGCATCAAATTTTGAATGCAAAAATTAACCATAAACAACAACTATCAAATTATGTATGCGAATTTACTATATAATAGTCGCGTATATATGTGATTTATCTGTATAACACATGCGTACAATTATCAGAATACTAAATACTTAAATCCTTAGTCACTGACCATTCACATACCATTTCATCAGCTAGAAATCATATAATCAATCACGAATTTTTGAACCAATTATAGATCATATACTCAGTCACACTTTTGTCCCATTAAAACAAGTCACCTCAATCATGGAAAAGACATCATTGATAGACAACAGTAAGTAACCAAATAATATAAATTGTGAACATCAATCATCATATATGTAAGCATCAATCGACAAATCAAAAACTGGTTTATGTACGCGAATTTCATAAGAAATACCAGATTATGTATGCTCTTACCATACACAACACCCACGTACAGATATGTACAAACTGAAAATTATTTGTAGAAAATATACGTGACCCTTTAGAGGTGGATCTGCATATAAACGCTATTATGCCCAATCATACCTTCTTATAGGTCTGAAAAGTTTTGCTGCAAGCAATATTTCACTTTCCACAATCTTGATTGTTAATACAATATACTTCTAAATAAATTGATTAGATCATAACATCACACATTTATCAATATTAGAAATTTGCAACAAGTAAATCAATTAAGCATACATGTCAACATATTTCAGATCTTTCAGATTTGAGTCTTCTTCTTCCTCCCTGGTGCACAACTGTTTCAGATCAAATCATTCATAAACAACACAATACTTGCACACCTAACTCTCGGATCTCCATCTCCTTATATATATTTAGCTTAAGCCAATACCTTAGGCCAATCCCTTAGTAATTCCATTGGTATTCTTTGATGAGATCAAATAACCGTTATCGAACTCATTACTATGGGCCAATACATGCTAAAGACCCTTGGTATTCAATTTTCTGTGGTGTGGATTTTGTATGCAACTTTTCTTCATGATACCTGCGTATGTACACTGTTAGGGTCCACTAATTATAGGGATCATAATTTTGAATTGACTATGTTAAGTCTTGTAATATTGTACATACCTTTGCATTTCTGCAAATGTTTTCCATATTAAAAAATTAAAAGAGGGTATATCCTAAAAGAATAAGCAAAGGACCAAAAGAAAGAAAGATAAAAAAAGATATAAAATATGAACCCCATAAAAAGAAGAAAAAATAAATTCTGAAAGTGTTTCACATTCAAATGCCACTGCTCTTAGTTTAATTTACTTTTTCAAATAAATTGTGTGCAGCTTGTCCAAAATGCCACAATTCATGATGATCATGGAATCTAATCTTGATCATTCATGCCTTTAAATTTTATGTTATGATAGTTAGTGAATAAAGATTTGACCAAACCATTTAATCTTGGCAGATCAATAGTTAGGTAGATAATAAAAATGAGCTCATAAGTTTAATCTGAGCCATTGGAACATATAAGGTTAGAAATAAGTTAGTTTTCTTATCAAAAGAAAATAAAAGGATCAGCAAGCTCAAATGCACACAATAAAGGAAACAAAAAATGTTAGGATGAATAAAAGCGTAGGTAGAGTTCTTTTCAAAGATTATATAAGCCTCATTGTGCTTATCCATTATCAAAAACATTTTCTAACACCTTCCCCTTGCTAAATCCATTTTTCCTCTCTTGGAAACCATTTCCCCTTGTCCTAAATTCCCTTCCCCTTGCTAAAACCCCCTTCCCCTTGCTAAAACCCCCTTTCCCCTTTAAATAAAACTTTGTGTTTTCATAAAACACAAAACCCTCTTTTTCAAAGTTTGAAAGTGCGAAATATTAAGTGGACCCCCCTTTTTGACTTAACCCTTCCACCAAATATATTTCTTAACCTCCCGCTTAATATATTTCATAAACCCCCTTTTCATTTTACAACTCTGCATATATATTCCCCGACCCAATTTTTATTTTAAACCCCCCGCCTATCTATTACCCGACCCCACCTCTCTTTGAAAAATCCATACTCCTCCTACCGCCCGATCACCATTGATAAGATCTAATGGCCTCCGAACCATTTCACACTCCCTGCTGTTTGAAGTTTAAAACAAAGGGGGGGGGGGGTGCGAAATGGGTGGTTTCATTTCCCCGCTTCCCTGCCATGCGATGCTTCCTCATTCTATCGCACCCCCCCATTCCCAAGCCACTAAACCACCTTTCACTGTGCGATACATGACCAAACCACTTCCAAGGCATGCGGAAAATCACCACTTTTTGAAATAATACAACCCCTGCGCCATGCGATAAACCCCAATTTTCAAAAAATAAATAAAACCCCACAATACCATTATCTCCTTATCTTTGTTGTTTTGCGGAAGAGACCAAAAAGCTGTTTCCAACCAGAATTGAAGCCCAACTACTACTTGGAACCCTTATACAACCACATATTCGGTATTCCAGGTAATTATGAATACCAAACACCATCAAATAAGATTATTAATTCAATAATTGAACCAAATTGATGGCTTCCCAAAGCATCCAAACTATAAACCCTTTGCAACCATCCCTGTTAGGTCTCAACCACACTCCTTTGGCTGATAAATACTTCAAAATAATTGACACTGTGACTGATAGCAATATTTTTAAGCTCCATTGTTGGAGCCATGACAAATTTGCCGATCAGGCAGATGATATTCGTCCGTGGGACTCAAACTTGTCAAAATACACATTTCCACAAACCTATAAGTTCCCTAAAGTCATTAGATTGTGCCAACTCAACTATTTTCCAAATGAAATATCCATAGTCACCCCTGACCAAGAAATCCTATTTACAATCACTGCTCAGTCCATTAATAAAATGTTGCAAATTCCATCACAACTAGAGGGAGTGCCTCTCTCCATTGAAACCCTTATCGAGCTTTACCTAAATCTAGATTTTCCTAAAAGGTTTCAAATATTTCATACTTTCCTCCCTCAATTAGTACAAACTCCCGAAAACAACCCTCCATACTCTGCTACCTTGTTTTTAGAACGAACTAGAAAAATTGTGACCATGCTATCCTGTATCCTAGGATATTTTACTGATGAGTGGGTAGATGAATCCATCATTGGTTTCCTCTCTAATTTTTTCCCAGGCTAGCCTCCATCTATACTTTTCAACTTTACCCAATTCCTGGCAAATGCTATGCATGATCAACTAATCAAACTGCCAAAATAAGGAGTGTTCAAATACTCCTCGATGTTATTCCATTTGTTCATGTATTTTCAATGAGAAAGGTTTGCAGTCAACCTACAAAAACTGGACACAAAGTGTAATCCCCAATGGATTAAACTTCCCATATTCTATTTGTCACACCAACTAAATCAAACAACAAAATAATCTCTATAACTAGCCTAAAATCAACATTTCCAATCACCAAAGTTAGATCCTAATTCATAAAGATATAGAGAAATCCCTCTCTGAGCCCAGGAAGGCTAGGTCATGGACTCCAAAGTGGTTTTATGTTGTCCTCTGCTACTTGTTCTTTCCAATCTTACAAATTACAGAGGGCTAACATAATGGCGACCATACTGGGGATTGAGTTATTGAAAAAGCTTAATATTTCTTCAAAACTCAGAAACCCCACTCAAAATTATATGATTCAAGTATTGGCCAAGATTGGTATCTCGTTTCTGATGGTGGACAACAACCATCCTCAAGAAAGTTGAAATCATCCACTTGGCGACTCCACAGTTTTTAGTTGGCCTAAATGACTCCACTGGTAGAAGAATCTAGATTGGTTGTGAAGATATAGTGACCCCACCCTCTGATTGATTGACAATATGGATCCAAGAATACAACGCAGGTATTCTCCAATGAATAGATATCACATTCCTAGATTCCCACACAAAATGCCTCAGGTAAATTGGGACAAAAATCTTCCTATTTTTCAGGATGGAAAGGTTGATGATCCCTTGTTACATCTCATTAAATTTCATATACACTCATGGAGGTTGAAAGTTGAATGGCATGAGGATTGCCTCATGAAGAAGTTCATGGTAACATTAGAAGGGAAAGAAAGGGATTGGTATGAAGGCCTGAGTACTGGTAGTTTGTTTTCTTTAAAAAATTTCCACAAGGTGTTTTATGAGCATTATAAAGAAAACTATCCATCTTTATCATTAGCTGAAAATTATTGTGATCAATCTTAGGATCTCATACAATACCTTGTAAATATTGATGAAGATTTTGGAAATTGGCATCCTGAGGATCTCTTAGAAGCAATTTGTGAATTTCATGCTCAAGTTAACTATAATGACAACCAAGAGAAGTTGGTTGAGAATGAAAGCAATCAAGAAATGAAAGAAGATCCACAAGATCTCTCTGGGGAAAAATGATAATTCATCTGCTCTTTTGTGTGAGGCTCAAGAAGACATTCAACCTCATGATCAGTCTTCACAAGAGAAAGAAAACAATGGTTGTTCAATCCAAAGAACACAAAGAATCCATCCTCCTTTAACTGAAGAAGAAATCAATCAAATTCTAAGCATGCAGCCAACCTCCAAATTTTTATGTAATGAAGAGATTAGTTCAATTTTTTCTACATTTTATTTGGGTACTGAAGCACTTCCTCATGAATAAACAGAAGAACAAATTGATACCGACACTGTTCTACCTTCTCAAGAAGGCCTATTTCTAGAAGATGCTCCTATTCATCAAAATAAGGGCCTTCAAACAGAATTCATCCAACTCAGTCAAGACATATCAGGTTTGCTTGAGGACAACATAGTGGTTTATTATGAGGATGCCATATCAGATGACCATGAAGAAGGGGTAGAGGTTCTCTTTCAGAAGAATCCTGAGCAGGACAAAGTGGGACAAGGTGCAGTTCCAGGTGAAGTTTGTTATTTAAATCCTCCGGGCTAGGTATTGTTCCAAGATCCTTTTGCTGGTATCTTAGAATCATATGAAGAAGGAGTATGCTATGCCAAGAACGGTTTGTTTCCGAGTTTAAGGAAAATTTTGAGCACTGTTATTCAAAGGCAAGTAAAATGGGAGTGGCCCTTTTGTTATTTCAACATACTCAAAGAGTTGAACAAGAATCAATCATGTGGTCATTTACTTGATTGGTTGCATTGGAGAAAGGAGTTCACTTAGTATATATGTGTCTCCAAGTTAGATTAGGGTAGGTAGGTCTGCAAATAAGCTCAGTACTATGAGCATCGTTCAAAATTTCAAGTTTTAGATTGCTTTCTAGTTTTCAGATCAAGTATGTGCCATACTTCAGTTTGAAGAGAGCGTTGACTTCAGCTTGAAGGTTTTCAACCAAAATATTTTAGCAGATTGGATTGCAGAGTGGGATCAACCCAATGGGTCAGGCTACTAGTCAATGGTGTTCTTGACAACTCCTGAAGGAGTTTCCATCCCCAGTTGGAGCCATTGTTAGACTCCTGTATTTTTACAGTATCACAAGGTGAATGCCTATTCCTTGTATGCTCCATGCTGAAAATAATATTCTATGACTATCATTTATTTTCAGAAAAGGAAAGGAGATCCTAGTTATTAGAAGGGTCAAAATAATTTACCTGCCATTTGAATTCAGTTCAAAGGCATATATAACTGATTATTGTGATGATGAGCTAAATCTCACTGCCTTCATTATTTCTCATCTTCCCTCTGCTTACCTTTCATTTTACCTATTTCTGACACTTCCCTGCTCTAAAAATCCTTTTTTTACCTCAAAACCCACATACATAACCTTTTTCGGGCTTACCGCTTCATAAAACCTACTTATGTCTAAAGTCCAAAATTCTATTATTTTCCACCTGCCTAAACCTTTGAAACTAGCCAAAATCCACAAAGAAACCTTCATAAGGCCTTTTTCCTTACCTTCCGCCCTTTTCGCACTTTCCAACATTTAGCGCGGCACATGGCGCACTTCGCAACATTTAGGACTTACTGGTAAGTGCCCGCAAGTGAAAATATTTAACTTGCGATGCGACTTGCCCGCATACCGCCAATCACAAATGATAAGGGATAAGCTGCAAAGTTAAATGTTAAATTTACCGAAGTGCGACGTGCGATGTGGTGGGGCCTGAGCGCAGAACGAAAGTTTTACAAGATAGCTGCAAAGGTAAATTTTAAATTCGCTGAAGTTCAACGTGCGATGCGGTGGGACCCGAGTGTAGATTGCAAGTTTTAAAAGTTAGCTGCAACGGTAAATGTTAAATTCGCCGAAGTGCGATGTGCGATGTAATGGGGCCCGATCGCAAATGTGCATAACAAGTTTTAAATTTTAAAGGGCAAAGGAAAATTTAAGTTTTGCATCATGCAAAGTGCGATGGGGCCCCATATGAGATGTGTTTTCGAAGACATATTTCAAAGAATTTAAAATCTGTGTGCGGGGCCTTTTCTGTGTTAAATCACATCAGAGGAGGGAAAGGAGTTTATAATGTAAAAGCCATGGGCGTCGGAGCAAGATGGGCGACGGAGAAAAATGGGCGACGGTGGGACCCGATTGCAATGAGACAAAAAATCAAATCAGCTGGGTAAAGCACATGTAGTTTGCAATGTCGGATCTGGGGCGTGCCTCAGGCCTACGACGAAGATCCACTTCACACCCTCTCCTCCCTTGAAAATTTCTGATTAACATGAGAGGGGGGTTTCGAAGTCCGGTAATAATGGCCGCCCAGTCCGTGACGTGTCACCCTCTCATGAGTTCGCACCCCATGCCCCCCCTTCTATTACCACTTACCACTTCGAGGGGGGGGGGTCCAAAATGCCATTTACGCTCCATCAAATCCACTCACCGCCATTTTTCTGGGGGAAGGGAATTCCTGCTAATAGAAAAAGGGGTCCATGTTCTTAGAATTCGCCATAGCCACCAAGAGTGAAGACTCATATGAACAGAGAATGGGCCAGGAGGGTCAAGTCAGGAAAAAAGGGAGATCCAGGACATAACGATAGAAAGTGAAGAAGTGAAGAATTTAATGTTACAGTTGGTGTGCCGGAGATATTTTAATATTAGGTCATAATTTAATGCAGAAATCAATATAGTAGGCGGTTTGCCAGAGATATTTTAATATCAGCCCAGAAGTTATTGTAGAAGTTAATATTTTAGGCGATCTGCCAGATGATATTTTAAAAAATGCATTCAGAAGTTATAGTAGAAGTTAATATTATAGGTGGTCTGCCAAAGATATTTTAGTTCGGGCCCTGCATGGCAGCTATTGTCACAATTCCATTTACTTTGTAGTTAATGTGGATTGCCGATCTATATTAGGGCAACCACCTTTGTCGCAGTTAAATACTGCTTGAATGTTCATGATCAACGATTGGAATTTGTTTAGACTCCGCGTTGCTAGATTATTGTATTGGAGCTTTGTAACAGTTTTGAGCTGGGCATCAATAATAAAAGCACGTTGATAGGATCCTTGAACTATGTTAATGGTGATGTTCTTTCCTTTGTGTTAACGTTTTCCCCCCGTCTTTCCATACTGTACTTCAGTTTATCCAATTACAGAGCAGAAGTTTTAGATTAAGATATGCTGAGAAATCACCTTAAGTCTGTCTGTTTATGTTATCTTAATGTTTTCCTCTAAAGTATAACTAAATAATTCTTAACTGCTCTTTAGCTCTACTGAAATTTTTGTCTTAAAGGTTTTCATTTGAAGTATAGTTAAAGAATTCTTCACTACTCTTTAGCCTTACCAAAACTAACATCCTTAATGTTTTCCCTCGTGAAGTTTAGATAAAGAATTCTTAATTTCTCTTTAGCTCTACTAAACTCGTTGTCTTTAAGGTTTTCCCCTAAAGTATAGTTAAAGAATTATTCACTGCTCTTTAGCCTTACCAAAGCTGATATCTTTAAAGTTTCCCTTGTGAAGTTTAGTTAAAGAATTCTTAACTTCTCTTTAGCTCCATGGAACTAGTATCACAAGTGTTTTTCTTTGAAAGTATAACTAAATAATTCTTAAATGTTCTTTAGCTTTCACTACCTCTTATCATATCATATTCACACTACCATCAAGATCCATTTTATATAGTTAGCTTGCCCCGTGAATGACCTTGAAAAGTTGATGCACAATTCAGCGCTTTTATTGACTCCATAGCCCAATGGATTAAACTTCCCATATTCTATCTTTCCAACCAACCAAATCAAACAACAAAACAATCTCTATAACTAGCCTAAAATCAGCATTTCCAATCACCAAAGTTAGATCCTAAGTCATAAAGATATAGAGAGAGCCCTCTCCGAGCCTAGGAAGGCTAGGTCCTGGACTCCAAAGCAGTTTGATGTTGTCCTCTGCTACTTTTTCTTGCCAATCT
Source organism: Pinus albicaulis (assembly GCA_034641835.2). Lineage (NCBI taxonomy): Eukaryota > Viridiplantae > Streptophyta > Pinopsida > Pinales > Pinaceae > Pinus > Pinus albicaulis. Next base: position 661,379,722 of record CM076584.1, on the reverse strand, counting down.
TACAAATTACAGAGGGCTAAAAACACACTCCTAAAAACAACCCTCCATACTCTGCTACTCTGTTTTCAGAACGAACCAGACAAATTGTGACCATGATGTGCTGTATCCTAGGATATTTTACTGATGAGTGGGTAGATGAATCCCTCATTGGTTTCCTCTCTACTTTTTGCCCATGCCAACCTCCATCTATACTTTTCAACTTTTCCCAATTCCTGGCAGATGCTATGCATGATAAACTGATAAAACTGCCAGAAGAAGGAGTGTTCAAATACTCCTTAGTGTTATTCCATTTGTTCATATATTTTCAATCAGAAAGGTTTGCAGTTAACCTACAAAAACTGGACACAGAGGGTAATCCCCAATCTGTAATCTTTTGGACATCCTTGATCAGAAAGGATTCCACTGAATTTAGTTTCAAAGACTTTATTGATTCTTTTGTATACCCAGTGGTTAATATGCTTAGCAATAGCATTCAACCCAGAATCAGTGATGAAATAAAAAAGGTTCTACAATTATTAGATCAGAGCAAGACATGCGACTGGAATTTATACCAGAATCACACAGAAATCAGAGTGTATGGAAGCCAATTAGTCCCTTACAAGCTTCCCAAATACCTCCCAATGAGGATATTTTCTTTAGAATACATCAGAAAGATCTTGTATTCTGATGAGATAAATTTCCTTTCAGCCAAAAAGAAAACCCAGTTCAAGATAAAACGTCAACTAGTGCCTTAGTAGGAATGCTAGAAAGGAAGCAGACAGATGCCTACAAGAGTTAAAGTTCAACAAAAGTTTCAAATGGTCATATGACCCCTTGGGTGTCATAAGTAAATTAGGAGTTAAGTTTAAACTCACCCCTTTCATCCATGAATCTAAGCCTGAGATTGAGAAATATTCCAACCAGTCAGAGTGGTTGGAAAACACTTTATAGGAGGTGGAGAAGCAGCTTGATACTAGTTCCATCCTGCTTACTCCAGACCCACATGATAGAAATTCAAAAATGGCTAGAGAAGAAGGCTCTTATTCAGCAGAGACTACATCTGATAATAAATTCAAGCTTATGTACTAAAATAAAACAAAGCTAAATCCAGTGATAGAGCAGGAAGAAACCATTGAAACATATATTGTTATTAGGAACACTTTCAGAAGAAACACCTCTGCCATCAAATTCCAGTGCAAAAATCATTCAAAATCAAAACAGTGTAGAGATTTCATCATCTAGCAAGCCAGTTGAGAAAGAAAAAGATATCATGGAGAGATATAAAGAGATTAAAATAAAAAATGAAGCATTGAAGGCTGTTACATATGCACAATACTGGGAGCAAACTCCTAGTGATAAGAGTAGGCTGCTTTAAGCTTTTGACCTCAAAACAAGGAAGATGCAGATGACATTTCTACAGCTAAAGGTACAGGCCCCAAAAACTTTATAAGATTATAAAAAGACAACCTTTGAAGTCCTTGCCAAAGATGTGCATCCAATTGATCAATTTGAATTCCACAAATAGGCAAGAGAAATGATATATTCAATCATGACACATAAAGCTTTAAGTGTCTAGAAGTTGCAGAACTCTCTAGAAAATATAAAGTCACAGTTAAAGCTAGAGAGAACCTCATCACATGCAAAATACAACATGATTAAGTCACTGGAAGATTTGGTAATAGAAGTTGGTTATAATCCAAAAGACATCAAAGCAGCAGAAGAGCTTATCAAGAAGAAAAATGCAGACATAGCTGCACTGAAGAAACAATTAAAATTACCAACTACTGAGCATCCACAAACAAAGGAGGTTTTGGAGACAGATAATCAAAAGGATGAAATGATGAATCTAGTCATCCAGTTGACAAATAAATTAAAGGAAATGGAAACAGAGATGGATAAACTTGTACAAGAAAAGCAAACTAGCATGGAAGCAATTCCCATTAGTGCTATTCCTATAGCATCTACATCAGCACCTGTGTCTACATTAGCTCCAGTAACTACATCAACAATACCAACAACCCATCCCACTGATGAGGCCAGAAAATTAATCAAAGCAATGGAAGATATGTCCATTCAGACTACAGAGATTAACGAGCTTAAAGAACAAGTAAATAACTTAGAAGATGGAAATAAATTGACAGAAGTAATGCAACAAGTTGAAGTACAGAAAGCCAATAGATTGACTGACATAATCCACAAGCTAGAAAAGGAGTTGTCACTAAAAGAACCTTTAGTCCAAGAAAAACATCAACTGTGGGCCAATATCATTAACTCAGTTAATGATATTTTGCCTTCCATACATATTATATTTGAGCAGAATTACTTGATAAAGGAAGCTAGTGATGCAATTCAGAAATTCAGATCCAATCTTGGAAAGAAACTAGAGGAAGGCTTTGAAATAATCAAATTCCTAAACTCTAAAAACAAATATGAATTAGAAGAGCCCGGGATAGTTGATAGAACAAAGACTATCTTAGAGGTGAAGAAAGTGATTTCCAAAAGAAATCTGATGATACAGCTTGAGGAGAAATGTCAAACTATGGAACTCGCAGTGAACAGGTTTTTAAATAAGTTTGATGTATTGAGACAGAAAGGTTTGCCTAATCCTTTGGTAATAAATGAAAAAATCATGAGACATGAAGATTATGACAATAAGTTAAGGGAAGCATCCAAAGAAACTTCCAACATTTCCTCAATGAAGGGCATTTGTACAGGCAAGGTGCTCCTTCAAACTCTAGAAAACTTCTTTTACCTCCAGCATGAGGTAAATCACCTTTTTGTAAATAAGCCTATGTTTGCCAAATATATAGAGGCAGATGAGATTTACCGAAGGATGATGAAAATAAAACTCCCAGATGAAGAAACGTGGGAGAAATGGTGTGATTTACTATAACAGGTGAAACAACACACAGATGAAAGAAACAACATGTAACAACAATCAAAGAATCAGGGCCATATCTCAGTCAGTTGAAAGGTGTCACTATCTTTTTGCATAAAGATATTTTATTTTCCTAGAATAAAACCTAGTTAGTTGACAAGATATTTTTTGTAAAGTTTTGTATAAATACTTCATCAATTCGAAGTATCAAGGGTGGATTTCTGAATATTTTCGTAGCTGACCAATCTATTACCTGAGGGTTATTGTACCATTTCCAGTTGACAGACATGACAAGTAATAAAGAAACTTCTTTACATGATTCATGTGTTGAGCTATCTCAACGAAGTATGAATTTCAATTATTCATGTTCTCTTTCTAAGTATTCCATAAACTTATATGTGTTCTGAATTTGAATGTTATAACATGAGTTTTACTGCAGAATTTGCTTAAACATTACACTCTACTTTTAACTGTTATACATTTCTATGTTTTCTTCTGATATCCAATTTAGAGAATTCTTAATTGCCCTCTGATCCTGATTGACTTCTTTATCCTTCTTCATTATCTGGTTTAAGGAATTCTTAATTTCTCCTTGATCTTGATTGAAAGATCACTTCACCATTCAACCTTAGGATCTGATTTTGCTCACTTATCTTGCCCTGTAACACTTTCTTTAATAATTTTATTTTGTTTTGTTTTCAAAGCATATTTACTCCATAGCCCAATGGAAAATGGAAAAGCACCTATTCATCTAAATCATTAATTCCACCAACCAATCAAAATCAATCCAAATTAATCATACATAACTAGCCTAAAATATATTAAACAAACAAATTTAAATCATTAAGAGAGAGCCCTCTCTGAGTTTAGGAAGGCTAGATCCTAAGCTCGAAAATTGGTTTGTAGTTACCTCTGATATTCTTTTTAACGCAAGAACAACCTTTGGAAATTTCGGAGTGATAACATACATGCCCCTTCTGAATAGGATCCGCGTATACTTTCCCAAACATCACCTTTATTATTTATCTCTCTCTTATCTAATATTCCTTTGTCCATATTACCTGTCACATATGCACCAACCTGCATAATCATCCTATTACCATAATGTTGACATCTTTGTCAAGTAGGTTTCCATCAATGACAACATGTTAGCCATAATGCCAACAAAAGTACTCACATAAGAAAACAAATTAAAAAACAAAGTATGAGATGAGCTTGTCAATGCAAAAATATTCACTTAAGAAAGCAAAGAATAAAACGACATAGCAAATTGTATGCATGTTGTTTACAATTTAAACAGCATTACATTGTTGTTTATACTATGTTGAAGTGTAAAATTGATAGAGACAAATAATCTTCCAAAAACTCTTTGGTTATTTGTATAAGTACAATAGAAACAATCCAAAAATACTCGCATAAGAAAGAAAAGAAAAATGTGAAGTATGTGAGGAAATTGTGAATGCAACAATATTCACATAATAAAGCAAAGAATGGGAGGAGATTGTGAATGGTATATACGTTGTTTGCATTGATTGCTTATATATTAAATTGTTTAAACTAGATTACTTTATGTTAAAGCGGAGTACAAAATTGATGAAAACAAATAATGTTTGACAAAGTCTCGATTTTGCGGTGATAGGCAAGAGGGACTCTTATTTAAAATCAAAGATAATTAAATAAGAGAGGATATTTTACCTTGGGTCAAAGGGATGTTCAATTTTTCATCAGTGTAGTGTTAATAAAACTAACATAGATCCATGTTTACTCTAGATCTACCAAGGGATGAGATGAACCAAATCTCTTAAGATGCAAACTTTTTTTTGAGTGCAAAACTTGAGGAAATGTTTGAACCTCTAGAGATTTGATCCCTCTCATCAATTCGTAGATCCTTAGTTAAGATGGATTTATGTTGGTTCTTAATAATATTATTTATATTATATAAATTTCACATCTCTATATAAAAATATGATCATTTTTTTTATTTTATTAAAACCTTGATCTAATTTCTATGGAATTGTTGAGTATGTTGTCATTGATGTCAAGCAACAGATGCAACAGGAGAAACAAGTGCAGGATGAAACCCTAACCCTAGGGTTTGGATGCCTTGGAACCCATGATGCAGGTGATGATGATGCAACTTGACATGACAATGTGATAAGGCTGTTGTTATCTTTGATTCCCACAAGATGTTGCCGTTGGTTGATGAAACCCTAGCTTTAGGGTTTAAATTCCTTGGACAATGGATATTCCCCACACTAGTTGGAGGATTTTGAAGCAACAAATCAACGAGTTTGCCTTGGAAACCCTTGCTAATGGATTTTCCTCATCATGCTAATTCCATTGATATGTGAAGCATCTTGAGAGACCTCACACTTGGAGAGATACTCTAGGTCAAAGTTGCAAACCCCATTTCATGGTCAAAATCCCCAAAGGGTTGCCAATGTGGCAACATTCAATTGACATAGAAAATGAGGCATGATAATGTGGTGGTGTCAATTATGTGATGATGTGGTAATTAATTTCATATGGATGACATTTTATTATTAAGGATAAATTAAAATCTTAAATCATGGGTGAAAAAGTTAAAAGTTGAATGATTGGACTTTTGCTCCTAAAAGAAAGTCGATTTTCCTTTTCTAAAGGATAAAATCAAAGTCAGCTTCATCGGTTTCAATAAAATTGAGAATTTCAATTTCAATTTCCCTCCTACTTTGACTAGTTGGCTACTCCATTTAATCTCCATACAACCCTATATAAACAAAATCCTCCTCCACACACTTGGATGTGAAATTTTTTATGTGTTTAAAGTAATATTTGCTCTATTTTCTCCGCGAACAAAGGTATCCAAGTAAGCCAAAATTGCAGAAGGGTATCTGGTCTACTATTTTATGGTTTGGATTTTTGGGGTGCGTTGTGTTTCTTGTAGGCATTCCGAAGGAGTCCGTTGTGTATCTGCAACCCTCCTAGATAAGGTGATAAAGAATAAACTCCATCAGCTATGCTGTGCACAAGATCCAACGAAGTTGAAGTATTTTGAAGTGAAAATCTTGTAATTCCTCTGCTGAAAGGTCAAAAATTTTAAATGTTTTTTTTGGGATGCGTTCATTCCGAGTCTTCTTGATATGATATGAACGAAGAACCTTGAAAGATTACTTGCCGAACTATCCAGGAATATATATATATATATATATATATATATATATATATATATATATAGATAGAGACTTACTTTAAGTTTTTGGACCACGATTTAGCCACCCCAAGCCACGCTGAAGGACATACACCTGGTCAAAGAGGATGCCGAGTCGAATTATTGAAGATCGATTTAGTGCAGAACCCCTTGAGTGATATTGTCCTCTTGGCTTGAAGCTGGGTGCAGTTTTAAAGACTCCATTCAAGCTCTGGATCTATCCCTTGAAGAAAGAAGTAATTAAAGCATAATACTTTTCAAGAATCTCTTGATCTGAGTGCAGCTCGAGTTATTCCAAGGCATAATACAATGGTCGTCTCACAAAGGCTTACATTCAGATATTGTCCTCTTGGCTTGAAGCTGGGTGCAGTTTTAAAGACTCCATTCAAGCTCTGGATCTATCCCTTGAAGAAAGAAGTAATTAAAGCATAATACTTTTCAAGAATCTCTTGATCTGAGTGCAACTCGAGTTATTCCAAGGCATAATACAATGGTCGTCTTACAAAGGCTTACACCCCACAAATTGAATGTTGAGTCTCAATCAATCGTGAGGTAAATACACAGTAAACCATTCCATATCTTGGTCAAGATTTGCAGAGATCAGTTTGAAGACAAACTACAAAGATCTAAAAGCCCTTGCGATTTGTAGATCACAATTTTTTTTGGGTGTGTCTGTTCGGTTTGATAAATTTCACTAGCATGAGGACGAGACCAAGACATTTGGATTCAAAACCCACCTGGATAATTTGCAGCTTTCCCATAGCTTGAGTTTATTATATAAACATAGATTTATCTTTGCCATTTCTTGATATTTCGGTGCAGGGATTGACAAGATACAAGGATAACTCCAATATTGATCACACATGCACAAATCCCAATGAGTGCACCTAATAAATTTATCAATTGCTCAAAAACAACTGTGAAACAGATCTTCATGATAGTGCTTTGGAGATGTGATAGTGAGTGATGTATGGCATAAAATAATGAAAGTGATATTTGGGTTGCATATCTATAATGTCTAAAAAATATATGGCAGTGAACCTGTAAAACAATTTGACATAACAGAGAAACTTGTGATAATTGTATGGTTGGCACTATTCATAGTTGAGCTAGCGTTTGGAGCATAACATTATGACCTATATTATTAATTTCTAACTTGATATCATATGGCACTCTATTCGATACATTGTTATTGATGTATGTGACTTATCTCTTTGAGAGTGAAATTGTGATTCATATGACTGTTGTGACAATTGAGACATACTTGATCTGTTCACAGTGAGGTTGCATTCAATGAGGCAGTGTTCAATAAGGCTTGCAGTGTGGACATTAATATTGATATTAGTGTGTGATTTACAGTGTGAATGATGAAAACATATGAATGAAAATGATACCCTCGTGACGTGATGGCAATGATCCTTCTTGTGACACGGTGACAATGATTTTCTTGTGTGAACAATAGTGTGATATATTACTTGTTACATGGCTTGATTATGATGTCACGATAACCCTGCACTAAGGCATTTTCATAGCATAAATATCCAATATGGCATACAACATGATGGTGAGACAATGAATTTGCAATATAACAGTGATCCTTGACCATAACAATGATCTTGATGCAGCGATTTACCTATTGTGACAATGATCTAATGATGTATGCAGTATTTCAATGAATTTATCTTGACAACAATTTCGGTGAGTGCACATCAACAATATAAGTGATGTTTGGTAGTATTGCAACAATGTGGTATCATCTGTTGATCTGGTTAAGGTATTTTAATTGTGGAGGCATTGAAGAGATTCATAGCAGCAGTCATAGTGAATAGTATTATAGTTGCAACAATGATAGCAATAATTAGTGTCAATAGTGACTAGCGGGAGTAGTGGACAAAAAGAGCAGCAGAAGCAACAACAGTGGCAATGGACAGTTGGAGTAGTGGAAACAACAACAACAAAGAGTAGTGTGTGTAGAAACAAAGACAAAAAAAAATGGTAGTAGTGGTTGGAACAACAGGAAACAGTTGGGGAGCATATTGTAAGCGACACTGAATACTCCTACAGACTTGATCTGTGAACATCTTCAGATTTGGGGAGTGTTTCACTTCCTTCTAACCTAGCTGGTAAATTGTGTATGTAACTATACATAATACAAAGCTTGTTTGTATGAAATATTTTGTGTACGTCTACTTGATGTGATGAAGCTTTGTTTATCTTAATGCTATAAATGTTTAATTTAATAAACTAACCAATTGTGTAAAAGGAAGGAAATACTAATTCACCCCCTCTCAATATTCCACTAATTGGTATCAGAGCAAATCCTTCGGTGGAATATTAACAACTTGAAGGTAGATCCGTAGCACTCAGAGTTGACTGATGGAACATGCAGTTGAAGATAAAATGGTTGTTGATCCTGAATAAGATATTAAATCCCTCAAAGACAAAATATTTAAATTGGAATGGGACAGATATTTGGTCAAAGGCTAGTATAGTAGTGCTTATAAGGAAATTGAAGAGCTAAAGTTTAAGAAGAAAAGGTATTATGATAACTGAAGATGGTTTGTAGTTGAAATCACTCAGCTTCAAGATTAAATTTATAAATAAAAAATACCAAAAAAAGGATCGGGAACTTAATGAAGCAAAAAATGAAGTGGATCACCTCAAAAACATGTTGGAAGAGGAAAATAAGAGAGAAAACACCTTGAAAAACCAACTCAAGAAAAAGGAAAAGTAAAAAAAGTGGAAAAAACAGGGTAAAGAACATGGCAAGAAAATCACTACCTTGAAGAGGGAACTTTAAGAAGCTAAAAACACCGAGGATATATTGAGAAGTTAGATGAAGCAAAAGGAAGAAGACTACATGAATAATGAGCAAAAAATTGTCACATTGAGAGCAGAAGTGGACAATATGAAACAAAAATTGAGGAGTTCATAGGTCTTAGATGACATTATCAATTGCCAAAGATCACTTGTTATCAAGACAAGTCTTGGATATGTTGGTGAGTCCTCATGCTTGAAAAATAAAGAAAATCCACAAGTCGAAGAAGAGAATACTCATACCAATGATGAAGAGTGGCCACATAAAGAGAAACCTCATCCCAAAGATGAGGAGCAACCACGTGTCAAGGAAAAAAAGGAGTCTCGTGCCAAAAATGGAGAGAGTTCCAAAGTCAAAGTCCCACACAAATAAACCAACACCGAAAGATGGAAGACCAATGCCTCAAGAAAACAAGATGATGCATTCAAAATGCGAAATCATCAAAGAGAATTAAGAAAGAGAGGAACAAAGCCTTGGGTATTCTCAAGGGTGAGACACCTCTAGCAGATCTTCACCCTATACTCCTAGGTATGTTAGCACAATTCATGGTTATTATTACACATGTTCTAACTATGGACACAAAGCTCAAGATTGCAGGGGACATAGAAGGAGTATCGATAGAGGTTTTTATCAAATCCTAGGAGTATATTTTCTGGAAGGAAAGATAGAGTCCCAAACACCTATGACAACAAAAGTTACAACACCTTTGCTCCATTATTGAGGTTAGATGTAGAGTGCTATTTTTGCCATAATTTTGGCCATTTTTCACGAGATTGCAGAAGTGGCTTGACGTGGATCCCATAGAATCAGGAAGGAAGGACCTTTATTAGGAAGTAAGTACCTTCATTAGGAAGGAATACAAGACCACCAGGGTTTGATAAAGAAAACATGCATCACAATGAATTCTCACACAATTGAAAGATGCATTGAAACATGGGGAGTTTGTAGGAGAACATACCATCATGGGGAACCTAGAACAAATGATGAAATTGGAAAGCACACTATGAGGGGGAGCTTGTAGAGATGATGTTGCAGGTAAGCATGTTGATAGGGGGAGCCATATCATATGGATATTTTTTCAAGGACATGTCAACCACCCTTTGCTATTGATGTCAAAGGGGGAGAGAAACTTGGAAGGATCAAGGGGGAGAGAGAGATGCATGATGAAACATGCCTTGTCATGCTAGGTGTGTTGACATCAATGAAAAAGGGGGATATTGTTGAGTATGTTGTCATTGATTTCAAGAAACAGATGTAGCAGAAGCAACAAGTGCAGGATGAAACACTATCCCTAGGGTTTGGATACCTTGGAACTCATGATGCAGGTGATGATGATGCAACTTGAGATGATGATGTGATAAGTTTTGTTTTTATCATTGATGTCCACAAGATTTTGCAGCTAGTTTATGAAACGATATCTTTAGGGTTTGGATTCCCTGGATGATGGATATTCTCCGCACTAGTTGGAGGATCTTGAAGCAACAAATCACTGAGTTCACCTTGGAAAACCTTGCTAATGGATTCTCCTTGTCATTTTGATTATGTTGATAAGTGGAGCATCTTGAGTGGACTCATGTTTGGAGAGATACACTAGGTGAAAATTGCAAGTCCCATTTCATGGTCAAAATCCCCAACAGGCTGCAAATGAGGCATGATTACGTGGCAATGTCAATTATGTGATGATGTGGTAATTAATTTAATTTGGAGGATATTTTATTATTAAGGATAAATTAGAAGTCATAATGGTATAGTAAATGCTAAACTTATATAAGGAGTCTGGATAGAAGTCATAAAGGGAGGAAAAAAGGAAAGAAAGCTTAAACGATAGATCTTATGAGATGAATTTGGATGTGAGACTATTCTGAGTCAGAGTCTGTGTTTTGGGTTAGAGGAAAGGATCCTGCAACTATGTGCACAAAGACCTTAGGAAGTCTGCAGTTGTGCGCGCAAGGTGGAACTGAATGTATGAGAAGGATCTGGCTATTAATGAAAGAACTGCTGGATATATTTGAGTTTTACTGACGTGTTTTATTTTACTTATTGTTTATGAATGTTTGTGATGAATAAGGGTTTTTTATCTGCAATTGAATAACACAGTCTTGTTTATGGCTATTTACTTTGTTTAATGCATAAATAAGTAAGATAAAATAAACATGAGAGTAAGTTCAATAGATGTGTTGAACAATGGCTGTATTATTGATAGATTTTACCTGCGAAGCTCTGTAAAGAAGGAAAGTCTCTAAATTCACAATCCTCTATCCCCTTGGATGCATAAAATTGGTTCTAGCATCCCACTATATTTCCTCGTGTGAGAATTCAGTTTGCGCATTGAGTAGATCATTGTCGAAAGGGCCGGTAATAGTGGGTTTTGTTGGAATACGCTATCACTTTTAACCCGAGGCTAGGCCCCATCAAGACAACAAATGGTTCCATTGCCAGGACTGGGATCTGACTGAGGGATAGATGGATGTGGAATCCGTCTAAGCAAGATATAGAAGAATGGGTAAGTTTGAAAGAACGTGAGTTTGTTGTGCAAGAAAACAAAAACCGCATATCTCTACTAAACATTGGTTACATAAGTATACCTATATAGATCAATACAATATATTTTTCACGTCGTTTTCTAGTGAGATGTACGAGTGGATATCAAGACTAGCTGCAGAGACGGGTCGGTTCAATAATAAGAAAACTGCATGGACCCCATATCTGATTGAGAAGCTGAAAAATACTAATAACGAGATCGCAAGGACTATTGATTATTGGATAGACAATATCCTTGGATGGTTTATACTAAGTTCACTATCGAGACTTCTGTGTCTTGTAGCGAAGCAGAGCGCAAGTTCTTCAGAGGTCCTAGAGCTAAGTACCTAGATTCACTGAATTTCTGTAATAGGATGCTATTATGTGAAAAGGGTATACTACGGATGCACTTAGATTGATGTTTGAAGAAAGAGAACCTGGTGCTACGCGAAGCAGACAAATTTTTAGGACCAGTTGTGGAATGCACATTGAAAAGGAATATAGTCCGTTGTTTGGGTCTGGAGAAAGAGAAAGAAACCTCGCTACCCCAAGAAGTCTAAGATCTGAAAGTCAACAAAGAATTGCAGAGATTCCCCAACCTTACACCCCCATCATCACTCCATCCCATTTTGTTCCTCCACCTCCACCTCTGCCTCCCCCATTCACCATGTCCCAACCCATGAAGATGCTTATGTTTAATGGAACAGATGATCCTAAAAAATTATGGTTTGTCGTAGAAGAAATATGGAGTTCGTAGAGTGTTACATATGAAAACATGAAGAAAGAGAAATTGGTTACTGCGTTGTAAGATAGAGCATTGTCTTGGTACATGAAATAGGTTATGACAAATGGAAATTCTTCTTTGGCTGAGACAAAGACCACTCTGAACGATGAATTCAAGAAACCAAAGTCACATTCCCAGTGTATCACGAATATTAAGGAGATTAAGTAGCTGGCTACTGAGACTGTATGAGAGGTATATCAACAATTAAAGATGCTATTGAGCCAAATTAGTTTCAATATCACGGATGAAAAACATAGATAATGGTTCATTTCTACATTGTTGCCTCATCTCAAATTGCCATTGTCATAGCAGAAGATTTCTACTCAAGCTGAAGTGTTGGAGATAGCAATGAAGCTGGAGGCTTCACCGATAGTCGATACAGGCATAAGGGTGCAACATATTCAAACTCAGTTGGAAAGCTTGCATATGGAGGTCCAAGATCTAAAGAAGGGAAAGGAGGTTCGATTTGATATAAGGTTAGAAGTCTGGTGTATGAAGTGAAAATTAGAGGGTCACTATAAAGAGCAGTTCCCTATTTATAGAGAATATTCAAATGATGGGATGCCAAGTCCATTGAAGCTTGGATTGAATACTGGGACAAGTGTCAGGCCCCATATATGGTGTAGCTTATGCAAAGCTGCAGACCAACATTCTATGGATTATTGTCACCTACTGCAAAATTTTATCAGATCGACGAAGAAATTGTTCTACAATTTTTGCAGTTCGGTGGGACATGATGAGAAACATTGTAAGAGATATGATATGATGATGCAAAAAATCCTGGTGCATATCAAATGTAGGTAGTAGGGTGCAAATTTTTGGGTTTGATGACCGCACGAGGAGGTTTCCTAGGCCGAGGAGGAGTTACAGGTCGTGGATGAGGACAGATGATATGTTACAACTGTGGATAGGTTGGATGTTTTGCAAGGGATTGTTAGAATCCTACTACAACTTCCTATAAGTATTGTCAAGAATTTTGTCACGAAATCGAAGATTGTCCCATTTTTTAGCTAAAATACAAGAGAAGTGCAACCAATGGTCAACTTAGAATATACAAATGATGAGGGCTAAATCGCGCCAGGAAGATCCAAGCATTAACATAATTACGCACAGTGGTGTGAGTACTGGAGGAGACCACGTAGAAGGAAAAAAGACTGTGACGGAGACCTGGGTAAGGAAAGCAGAAGATAATAACATTGGATTTAATGTACAATGCGAGAAAGAGACATTCATGAAAGAAAGGAAGACATTTATGATTCCTAAAGCTTCGCCACCTACTGCGCAGATACAACTGTTTGCATTGAAGAATAAGCCTGAGGAGAATGCCATAGTAAATGAAGCTGATCAATCTATCTCTGCGTCCTTCTTGCAGACATGTATGAAATTTCTAAGGGACTAGAAGGCTATAGAAGGGTTGCAAGATCTGCTAGATAATTGCACCGACAAGGAAAAGCTGCATCTGGAACAACACGCAGTAAATAAGGTGTACAAGAACAAGAAAAGAAATGGTTGGGATATGCGATTGACTGCACATATCATAGATTATGATATAGATAAAGTCATTATGGATCTAGGATAAAATTCCAATGTTATGCCAAAGCATACATGGGAGAAGATGTGAAGGCCTAAGCTACAATGGTCATTAATTCAGCTGAGGATGGAAAATCAATAGAAGATCATTCCTATACGGCGATTGTTGGGGTTTAGCGTAGATATTGATGGAGTTGGCATGTTGTTCAAATTCGAAGTTATTGAGATCATTGATGATAGTAATATGTATCCTTCGTTGTTGAGATCTGACTGGGCTTACAATATGGATGCTATAATCAACCTGAATAAGTAGAAGATGATCTTTGAAAAGAATGGTACCTAATTTGTTGTGCCATTAGATCCATTTGAAGGTGCGGATCATACAGAACCTGTCTAGCATGAGTATGGGGATGCTAAGATTGATTAGATATATAAGCTTACTGCGCATGATGAAGACTGGATTAATCCCACCACAGATGGTAGAATATGTTGGGAGCACGATAGTTCATGTGTTGTAGATTTTGATGAAGAGCTAGAGCATTGGCAGAATCGTTTGCATGAAGTAACCACTAAGTGTTGTAACAGGGTACCAAATATTTGCGCCGTGTCATATTAGAAGTACACAACTTACCTTTTTATGATGGCACAGGGAATGTTGTCTTGTTTCTAGAAGAATTTGAGCAAAAGGTGCCCGTGGTCCAGAGGTATGAAGCTTTGGACTTCACATTGAGGTCTAATCCAACCCGATGGTGGGGCACACACAGAGAAAGTTTGAGAGGATGGAAGGAGTTTTTTATAGGGCTAGAGAGCCCTGGGTGAGCATATTTAGCTCGAGGTAAAATTACTGTAGCATTACAAGGTTTCTTGTAGCACTACAGGAAATTATGTAGTAGCCTAGGACATCGTGTAGCACTGCAGAGATAGGTAGAAAATTGGAATTTTCGCTCACCTGGTTGTAGAAATGAATGGAGGAATGAATGTTGGGGTTGGATATGGAGTGACTAGGTAGAGAGAGAGATGGAAGAAATGTTGCTCCATTTTTCCATTTTATCCCTGTTCAACAACTTGTAAAACAAAAGCAGGTTAGTGCATCGGTGCTATTTTATTCCTTTGGATTTTTCTTTTTTTTTTCTCTTTTTTGTTTTGTTTTTTGTTTTTGAAGATAGGTGGGCTACCTCAGCAAATGTTTTCACCCCACAAGCCTGAGTTGGGCACCTCCAAGAGGTTTTCACCCATGGATATTTTATTTCTTTGTATTTTTCCTTTTTTATTTTTATTTTTGCTCAAGGATTTCCTTATGGAGGTTTTCAACCCTGAAGTTTGCCTTGGATGCCTCAAAAAGGTTTTCACCTAGGCCTCTTTATTTTTTCTTTTTTCTTTCTCTAGGAAGGTGAGGGACTGGAAATTGTGAAGCTTTCAATTACATTCACCTCTATGTTTATTGTATTGATAAATTCTACCTTCGAGAGGGACCTCTTGTACATTTTAGCTTGTAACCATTGACAAGCAAAGGGATCCCCTCCACATATATGGTCCTGATTTGAACAACCCCATTTTCAAGGAATTTATCCACTTGATAAGGTCCTATCCATATTGTCATTAAATTAACCTTTAAGTCCTTGAATCTGGAGTCATAGATCATAGCTCGATATCCTTCCCAAAATATCTTCTCTTTGATGTGCTTGTCATGCAAAAATTTTCTTGTAGTTGGATTACTTCTGTGTGAAGGAGGGCCTGCATTCTAAATTCATTCAAACCATTCAGTGAAGTAGTATTTCTTGTTGTGACTTTGTGATGTCCAAATCCAACGGAGCTTCCATCCTAAGGGTGTTATACTCAAGCTCAATGGAAAGCAAAGATTTCTTCCCATAAACTAGATCATATGGGGTAAAACCTACAGTTGTCTTCCAGGTGGTATTATAAGCCCAAGTGGCCTCCACCAACTTGTCTACACAATATTTTCTGCTGCTTCTCACAAATTTGGTGAGGATGTTCTCCAAAGATCTATTTTTCACTTCCACCTGGCCATTTTCTTGAGGATGATAGGAAGTGGAAGTCTCATGCTTTATTTTGTGCTGCCTCATTAGGTTCTCAATGAGATGAGATGTGAATTGGCCCCCCTAATCGGTGATTACCTCCCTGGGGTATCAAAACTTGTAGAATACATTCTCTCTCAAAAACTCAGCCACCTTCTCTTTTGTTGTTGATTTTACAACCCTTGTTTCAGCCCACTTGGTCAAGTAATCGATGTAGACTATGATATGTCTCTTCTGCTTGGATGGTGGATCAATGGGTCCAATGAAGTCCATGCCCCACTTGTGAAATGGCTCTAAATACGCCTGAGGTTGTAGAGGAATTTCATCCCTCGATGTAGGTCGCCCCATCCTTTGACACTGATCTCATATACTGGTGTATATCTTGGAATCCTGGTGGAGAGTAGGACAATAGTAGCAAGATTGCAGGGATTTGAAGGCTGTCCTCTTAGCAGAAAAATGACCCCCATAGGGACCATTATGACATGCTGAGAGGATGTCAAATACCTCCTCTTCTTTAACAAATCTCCTGAATATTTGATCCGGACTCAATTTGAAGATATTTCCACCAGTCCAAGTGAAAGGAGCGTTTTTTCTTATGATTATGCTCTTTTATTTGGATGAAAGGCTTGGAGGAAAATTCTCAACAACCAGGTAGTTGGCTATGTCAGCCAACCAAGGAGATGTTGAAGATGGCAACAAAAAACAGTGAATGAGGCATCCTGAAACATCTTTCTTGATCCTAGTTGGAAAGTGATCACCAAAACTAGGTGGGGGCCACACAGGTGATTTTTGTCGCAAAGTCTATTTTTAGACTATGTCTATTTTTAGACATATGGATCATGGTCTATGAGTTGCAGGATGCTATTTATGGATGATTGGTCAAGTTGGTAAAAATAGATGGACCTCTATTTTTAGACATTGGGTGGAGTCTATTTTTAGACTGCCAGTCTAAAAATAGATCAATCAAATATTATTAGCCCTTAATAATATTTGGACTATAAACATTATCTTATCCTCTTGGAGCACTTCAGTTCGAGCTACGGATGTGGCACATGCAGCTGACAGAAGGAATTACGTTATTCCTAGGGTTTAGTTGAGCTATTGCATGGTTGAATTCGGTTAGAACTCATGTGGCAGAGTTTGGTGGAGTTGATGAGACAGTTGATGGAGTTGTGTTCGGTTTAACTTAGTTGAACTAGTTGTATTTAGTCTAACTGAAAAATACACTAGTGATGAGTGGTGTGAATTAATTATTAATTAATTCACTAATTATTAACTCATAAATCAAATAAAGAATACATCAGTTAACTGCAATGCATGGACAGTTCAGTGGAGACCAGTGTTAGAGGTGGGTGAAAGGGTAAGTGTGACTATCAGTGTGACTATACTAGTGCATGAGATTTGCACACACATTGATTGAGATTTCCAATGAGGATTGCGCAGTACAAGCCAAGGGGATTCAAACTTGGATCCATTCATTCTTCATCTTGGATTGCGTAGTAGAGGCAGGCAGACAGGTGGAGCAGATTGGAGCATGGGATGTGCATGATCTGAGCTTGTTTTGTGTGTAGCATGTGAGATAGTGCTGAGAGCTTGTGAGGAGCTTTGTGCTATGTATTGTTACATGTTCTCTATCATTATAATATATAGATAGTTGGGGGTTTTCAGCTGTAAGCTTTCCCCATTACATACTGTGTTATATGTGTGCTTGATTATGTTTTAATGTGCGCATGAAACTGCTTCTAATTCCGCAAATTGATGATCAATGGTAGAAGAGGTTATGTATTATGCATGAAGCTCAAATAGTGTGTAATCAGGATAATCTTGGTGAATAATAACTCATCTATTATTCAAATTTCTGCATGGTATCGGAGCAAATTTGATCATCGGATCTATTACAGTGATTACATTTTATTTCGGTAGGCAGAGTCTGTAAGAGGGCCAGGTAGCCTCTGGATTCATCCTTTCTTTGAAAGGTGAAAAATCCAATAAATTCCCCTACAGTCTATCTCTGTACTAGAAATACTTTGTTCTCACAATTTCAGATCAGAAGCGGTTGAGTTTTGAGCTGGTGGAATTCGAATTTGCAGCAGTGTTTTCTTGGTGTCAAAGTTGAGATGTCTTTCAACAGATTGTGATTGGAGTATGCCCTTGAGGGCATCTCGAATTATATTGCATGGAAGGACAGAATGGAGGCGGTGTTAGATGACAACGGGCTAAAGGAGTTCATAGATGCTGAAGTTCCAAAGCCTTCTTCTAGCGATGCTGCCTTGGTTGAGGCTTGGAAAAAGAAGACAACAAAATGTCGAAGGATTCTATTGGAGGGCGTGAAGGATCGCATAGTATCTAGCCTGCATGGTAAAGCTTCTCCATACTTGATGTGGAAAGCATTGACAAATTTATTCCAAAGCAAGAGCGACCAGAGGAAGTTGGCGCTCAAGGATAAACTCAGAAACATAAAGATGGAGAAAGGCGACAGTATGCCCAAGTACCTCACGAAGTTCACCCAATGCAGGGATGAGCTGGGAAGTGTGGGGGTGACTGTAGATGATGAGGAATTGGTGAGCTTGGCTCTCCTTGAGCTTCCGAAGAGTTGGCACTCCTATCAGGACTCTGTCAATGGTCGGGAAAAATTTCCAGGATGGGAGTGACTTTGGTCGGATCTTGTGCAAGAGGAGATGAGGCGGAGTACCAAGGATGGATCTTCATCAAAGGCATCTGATGAAGAGGATTGCGCTTTGGCTGCCAAAGCAAGGAAGGGGAAGGGCAAGAAGAATGATTCTCAATCCAGTGCATATGGTAAAGAGCGTGACATATCCAAAGTGAAGTGTTTTCACTGTCACGAGCATGGACATTACACCACGAATTGTCCACAGAAGAAGAAGAACAAGCAGGCTGCTGGAGCTGCAACTGGTGAGGCTCTTGCCTCGCAATTTGAGTTGGAATTCTCATTGATCGCATGCATGGTGTCTAGTGCATTGGGGTCGGGGTGGTATTTTGATAGTGGCGCTTCCTTTCACATGATGGGAGATGTGAATCTTTTCAGTGACTTGGTGGAGAAAGATCTCCAGTTGCATGTTGAGTTGGGCAACAATGGACGATACAATGCGACCGACATTGGTACCATAACCTTTCAGAGGGAGTCAAGTAAACTCATTCTTTTACAAGATGTAGTGCATGTTCCAGGTTTAAAGAAGAATTTGATCTCAGTCGCAATGTTAGAGGATAAAGGGTATGAAGTTGTCTTCAGTGAAGGAAAATTTTTCCTTCGGCACAAGGCAACAGGACAAGTCAAGAAGTTTGGGATTCGAGCAAAGAATCTCTACAGACTTGAAGTAGATGGGATGTCTACGGAGCTTCCTACTGTTGGGAAGTGCGAGAAAGACATGCAATTGATGCTTGAGAGGGAGCAAGTTTTGCATGCAGGTAATAGTGAACCTCGGGATGTGGAGCAGCCACAAGATGAGGATCATGGAGTGGAAGAAACCACTCATGCGGAGAAATTTCGTGCCAGATGGGCAGAGGGAGTGCATGCAGCTATACCACCAGGTGAGAGGTGGGGCGACATGCATGATTAATCCCAAGAGGAGATTTCTGGGCAGGATTCATGAGATGGTGTGGATCTCATGAATTGAACCTGGCTACGAGGTGCCCATAGCGCAGCAGTAGCATGATCAGTTGGATTGATGCAGGCAGATCAAAGTGACAGTGTCGGATACTGGAGCGCGAATCAGAGTTGACAGCAAGTGCAGAGTGCATGGGTGCAAGAGTTCAACAGCGCAGTGGTTCCTGATGACATGTGCAATTGGGCCCAGCAGAAGTCGAAGACTTTGATGATAGATGCATCAAACTGATTGAGTTGTTTGGAGCCTATTCAGTTTCAAAGGAGTTGCAGAGCAGATGCATGGAGTTGCATGGCGCTTGTGAAGGTTGCAGGGCGAATGCATGGAGTTGCATGTCGCATGCAAAGACAGTCCTTTCTTGTTGAGAGGGAGTGTTGAAGATGGCAACAAGAAACAATGAAGGAGGCATCCTGAAACATCTTTCCTGATCCTAGTTGGAAAGTGATCACCAAAACTAGGTGGGGGGCACACAGGTGATTTTTGTCGCAAAGTCTATTTTTAGACTATGTCTATTTTTAGACATATGGATTGTAGAAATTAGCTGAATAAATCACTTATTCACTGAAGATTAACCTGGTCATATATCAATTTCGAATTGCATACATAACACATAACCTTCTTCTACAATTAATTGTCACATGCGGAAATAACAGAAGCAATCTCACATCAATCACACATTAACTCAGTATGTATGGGGAAAGCCTATAGCTGAAAACCCCGCAGCTATTGTGTATATTATAATGGAGAAATCAAGTAACCAAACAAGTACAATACAGGAGGCATCCTGAAACATATTTCCTGATCCTAGTTGGAAAGTGATCACCAAAACTAGGTGGGGGCCACACAAGTGATTTTTGTCGCAAAGTCTATTTTTATACTATGTCTATTTTTAGACATATGGATCATGGTCTATGAGTTGCAGGATGCTATTTGTGGATGGTTGGTGAAGTTGGTAAAAATAGATGGACCTCTATTTTTAGACATTGGGCGGAGTCTATTTTTAGACTGCCAGTCTAAAAATAGATCAGTCGAATATTATTAGCCCTTAATAATATTTGGACTATAAACATTATCTTATCCTTTTGGAGCACTTCAGTTTGATGCTTGGATGTGGCACATGCAGCTGACAGAAGGAAATACGCTTTTCCTAAGGGTTAGTTGAGCTATTGCATGGTTGACTTCAGTTAGAACTCATGTGGCAGAGTTTGGTGGAGTTGATGAGACAGTTGGTGGAGTTGTGTTCGGTTTAGCTTAGTCCTCCAAAATAGTGGTGCAACCCCTCACTACAAGTATGCACTAAAATAACGCAGTCTAGAGAAGGGACTGCGCTGTTGATGATAGGAGAAGCTTGGAATGATGCCAAAATATGCAAATAAGCCATGGAAACCTTCCTCACTAATATTCTGGAGGAATAGAAGCTCCCTCCTCTGAAAGATAAGACAAGGAATGGTGTTGTGGAACCCTCCACTGCAACACCCAGCAACACTACGTTATACTTCAGTAGAAATAACGCAGTGATTGAAGAAGTGGCTTTGGCCTTGAGACAAGATGTGGAGAAAATTAAGTTCAATCCTCCAAGAGGCCTCTCAAGAAGGATAATAATTCCTAAATAGGTATCCCTCATGCTAACAGCACTGCAACTCAGCTGAACAGCTGGAGACTGCAAATAGTCTAATCAGACAAATAATCAAATGCTCAAAGATGTCTCACTATGGCTGCCTCTTCCTCTTTTTATGAAAGTGAATGTCTCTTTACCATGGACCCCACACATTAGGGTTTCTTCCACAAAGAATATTACTCCCTCTCAAACTTTTTTGTCTTCTCATGCAAGCTACACCTCTTAGGCAGCGTTGTTGACTTGGTAAAACTTTACCTTGTCCTCATGCAATTGCCCCTTTTCATACTAGAAGGTGAAAATTTGAGCTACTCCATTGATCCTTTTCACACTATGAAGGATATTATTCCTACTCATGGGCCTTTTACCCATTTTATTCACCTCCTAGATGAAATAAGAAAAAATTAATATTCCAATTTGCTGCTTGCAAATTTTGGAATATTACATCAACAACCTGTAAAACAAAAGCAGGTTAGTGCATGGGTGTTATTTTATTCTTTTTGGATTTTTTCTCTTTTCTCTTTTTTCCCTCTTTTTTTGAAGACAGGTGGATTTCCTCAGTAGATGTTATAACCCCACAAGCCTGCCTTGTGCGCCTCGAAGAGGTTTTCACCCAAGGATCTTTTATTTCTCTATTTGTTTCTCTTATTTTTTGCTTAAGGATTGCCCCGTGGAGGTTTTCAACCCTAGAGTTGGCCTTGGATGCCTCATAAAGGTTTTCACCCAGGCCTCTTTATTTTTTCTCTTTTCCTAGATAAGAAAATTTTTTCACCCAATCCTCTTTATTTTTTCTCTTAGTGTAGATAAGAAATATGAAAACATTCTCTTTTCTTGGCTTATCAACAATGGTAAATCAGATTTTTGCAAAAATAACAACCACCTAATTATTCTATCATTGATATCAGGTTTGTTCATTAAATATTTGATTGTTGCATGATTAGTATGCACAAAGGTTTGATATTTGGTAATATAATGCCTGAATTTATTTAGGGAATGGATAATAGCTAAGAGATCCTTTTCGATGACAGTGTATTTTAGTTCAGCCTTGTACAGATTCTTGCTAATGAAATAAATGGCATAGGGTGATTTATATTCCAGTTTTCCCAAAGCTACCCCCAAAGCTTTATCTGATTCATCTATATGGATGTGGAAGGGAAGATCCAAATTGGGACTTTGAATTATAGGGGCAGTGGTTAGTTTTTCCTTGATGAGATCAAAATTTTTCTTACAAATATTATACCAACAAAATTTAGAATCCTTGGCCAAAAATCCAAATAATTGGGAAGCCACTTTGTTGAAATCCTTAATGAACCTCCTATAGTAGCCATCCAAACCTAGGAAACTTTTGACATCTCTCTACTTTTGAGGAATAGGCACCCTTTTAATGATGGTGATTTTTTTTGGATCTACCTGTAATACTGCTTGTGATATGGAGTGGCCTAGGAAAATCCCTACCTTTTTCAAAAATTCACACTTCTCAGGACTCAGGGAGAGATGCATTTCAATGAATTTCCTCAACATCTTACCTAGATTGAAGAGACCCTCATGGAAATCATACCCATAAGGTGTGAAATCGTCCATGTAGATCTCCACAGAATCATGGACAAGTTCAAAAAAAATGCTCAATATTGCTCTCTAGAAAGTGGCAAGGGCATTGCACAAGCCAAAGGGAAGGACTCTGTAAGAAAAGGTGCCCCAAGGACATGTGAATGTGGTCTTGTCCTGGTCCTTGGGGATGATTTGATTCAGGTTATACCCACTAAATCCATCCAGGAAAGAGAAAAACTTCATTCTGATGAAAGATTGACTAAGATGAGAGGGGAGGTGACTCAGTTTAGTCCATTCATGGACATTAAAATTATTTTCATAAAACTCATTAACTAAACCATTACATGAGTAGCTTAACAAATAACGATCACCAAACTGAATATGTGAAAAACTAGTAATAACCAGAATAATGCATCACATCAACACATAATAATAATGCATATGGACACCAGATATAAGTGGAAACCCATAAGGGATAAAACCATAATTTTATTATTGTTTTGATGCAAATACAAGCCCCTACTCCTTAATACATCTAATTTTATGTAGGCTCCAACCTACAAGAGACTGCTACCTTAAATTTATGTACGCTACAACATGCAAGGAAGCTCCAAATCCCATTTGTTTTCTGCAGGCTACAACCCACAGGAGGCTCCTACCTCAACCAGCTCTAACTGAACATTTATCAACCCACAACTTGCGAGGAAACTACAATCCCCTGATGCAAATAAGAAACAACAATGTGTTGGTTTACCTAGTCATAAATTATGCATCTCTCCATCTTCATTTCTACCTCTTCTTCCCTTCAAAGTTTCTTCACCTAAGCTCCATATGTGCTAGGTAATTAATGCATAACATATCAATCAACTATCTCACATTCTCCAACTCTCTAACCATTTTGTACCCTCCAAAATGACATTTTTTTAAAGATAACTTGATGGTTGTTTGTATTCCACATAGGAATATGAATTGAATAGGCTTGACTCTTTGCCTTCCACTCATTCGTTTCCAAACTCTTCATATCTTTAATATTAGAAAAAAATATTTAATTCATCCAATATTAGTTTCATCTATAATTAATGATTAAATGAACCATCCTAATGCCAATATAAAATAACAACATTTATCATTAATGTATCACAACAATCTTTGCAACATCTTTGCCATTGCCTTGGAGTCTTTCCTTTACATCACAACAATTCAGCTCAATCAACATGCCAACATCAATGTTCTACCAAACCACCAATGTAATTTTTGCTCCTTTTTCCCTTGTTGTTGCATATCTTGTTGCTCCTTTTTCCCTTGTTGTTGCATATCTTGGTTCTCCTTTGCTTTTTGTTCCTTGAGTTGCTCCTCTGCCATGTTGTTGCTCTTACATAACTTGTTTATTCTCTTTGTCTTTGTCGCTTCTCATGTATACATTTGTTGCCCCTGATCTAATCCTTTTCCATCAATGACAATGTTTCCAACAATCTCCCCCTTTGGCATCGGTGGAAACATATTTTTCCTCCCCCTTTCATCCTAAGAGGTGTCTTCCTTCCATTGATTCCCTCCCCCTTTGGAATCAATGGCAAAGGGGTTACAACTGTCTTGTAGCCTATAAATGAGTCCTCAGTGTAGCTTCCATCATTGCATTACTGCTTTCTAACATGTAATGCCTTGTTCTACATAAAAATTGTTCACATTGTTATTGAATGAATGCCACTACATATGGCTTGTTGGGGTTGGTCCATATTGAATGAATGTTGCTCCAAGATGAATACTTCTTTATATGACATATAAACATTACTCCAAATATGCTCCAAAAAGTATTAATATTTCAACAACGTTGTAAAACATTGTTGTGAGAACACTCTGTAAAATATTGCAATAATATTGTTTGGAGAAAACTTTGTAAGATATTGTGATTGAATGTAGATAAATAAATCTGAATAATACTAGCCAAATAATATGTGCATTTCCCATGGTTGTGAAAAGGATATAAACACATAGATTATTGAATATGTTAGGCAATTATTTGAGGATCGCCATGTATTAATGCATGAACACATATAAGATATTGATGTATTTGATACAATAAGAGCACTCCCATTCCTGAACCATAAGAATAAGATCAAAAAAATAAAACAAAATAAAATAAATAAATAAATTTCTCGAAAGACTAAGAGAAGGGTTGAAGAACTTGCACAAGCTCATTTAAATCTCAACAAAAGGCCCAAATACAATTTCAATCTGTCAAATGCACAACAGAATTTTGAGTTCACTTATTATAAAAACACTTTGGTTCTCACTTTAATATTCCACTAATTAATGAAATCTTGACTAAAAATTTTATGTTAAGGTTGGACGAGGTTATGCCATAGACATATATGAAGAATATTATGTCCCATCAGTTTGCTCAAATCAAAAATATCGACACAAATTATGTCACCGCAGTAATAAAGGTCATCTCTGATTTCTTCAACTATCGAAAATAATTTTGATGTAATCTCAAAGCATCATCATCCTATATTGCACGAACAACAAGAACATATAATTTTATGCTTTTCTCCTTGAGGAATTTAACCAAATCTGAGAAGCATGACAACAATTTTGGGTTTGTGATAAACTTGTTGACACTTTCATCACCTACTATATATATATATATATAAAGTGTCAAAGCATGTACAGTTGTGCAGACCATGATGTCTTTGTAATGAGTGAATTTAATAGCCTCACTATACAATCGGAAGGAAACTAAAGCATCATGTTGAGTCTTAACAAGAAGAGAAATTGTGTTTATGTCTAGCTTTACACTTATTGTTCTTAAAAAGGATATGTAGTAAGGCACTAGCTCCTCATTCTTGAATTAAAATGGATATGATATGAGATAATTAATGTGCTCATTGCTGAATCATAAAATGGATGCGATTAATATTGGTTACTTTTAATCTAAAATGCCTAATCTAGGTGAGAATTCATCCTCTTGTGCTCTTACCAAGGGGTAAAAATTGGGATGATTTTAAGAATGAGGGGGCGAGGACACAGGGGTGTCATTAACAATACCCATTTCCTGAGTCTTACGAGCCAGTGTGTGCCTTCGTTCCTACAAGGATATAAGCCACCTTCATAACTGCAAGGTCACACACTTTTACCTTGCTTCATACCAAATGGAAGAACTTTCCAAGAAAGCCCTTTTTCCCTATAATTTCTATCAACCAAGCTTATGATTGGAGGTAAATTTTAAATATGGAACTAAGTTACTATGATATGCAAGGAAGTTTGCAAGTGTTATGTAAAAGATAGAGATTATTTAATTAAATATGCTCCAAAACACAAGATTGCATAAGCTTCATAACATATGAGATTGTGAAGTGAAAGTATTTTCTTTGACTTATGATAAATCGATGACCAACTAAAAGCTTGATGCTTATTAGCAATTAATTTGCATGTAAAATAAATTGCAACTCAATATTTGTATTCAAAATAGCCTTGCGAAAGGAACTCTTAAGTTTGAGAAAATTAAAGAAAACTTGCTTGACATGGAAGTAAATGATTGCCTTGAAAGATAAATTGCCCAAATACACAATGCTTCAAATATTTTTCATAATGGAAATATTGCACAACCATAAAGCATAGATGATTTTGTAATATTCCAACAATTTTGCCTTCATCTAAATGGAATATTATAGTTGGTTTTATCACTGGTAGGTGAATAAGTGGGTGGGGAGACCCATAAAACCCCTTTTGAAGGAATAATAACACTCCTAATGTGAAAGGAGAAAGAATAAGAAGCTGGATTAAGCACCTTTGGGTGTGAACAGGGATTAGATCATGTTGATTTAGTCAACTTTGACCAAATCAACAGTGTTGTCATATAGGAGTGGTCTTTATGATGAGACAGTGTAGTTATAGTAGAGGACAACTTGCATGAGCTTGGTGGAAAGAATGGATGGGACCCAATGTAAGGAGGCTCTCATGCTATATATGGAGGGGATAGCAACCATTTTTATTCATGTTTGAGATTATTATTTGATATTAGTCTGTTTAGACTTTTTCTTCATCTTGTTGTTTCGCAGGGTTGTTGTGTTGTTTAGCACAAGGGTGTTCCTGATTGGGAATCCCTACCTCATCCTCAGGGAAGGAGAGTTTCTTTGATCTGCATTTCCTCATTCTAGAATTTTGGCCAAGCTACCTCCTTCATCTACAGCACAGTTTATGTTTAAAGCTGGGTTGTGTTACAGGGTGCACCAAAGGAGGATCACATAGAGCTGATTCTGGGCTTGTTTTTCAGTGGAGAGGTAGCCTATCCATTGGAGGATCAGAAAGGAGGGCTCCTAGGCATATTTCCACATCTTTGGCACCAGGCCAACCATCTACCATCCCTCATAGCATAGTCACAATTCTGAACTGCGTTATTTTTGGAGGCAGTTGTTGGGAGGGTTCATTGAGCTCATCAGGAGGGTCTATTTCTGAGTAGAGGGATCAGCCTTCTATTTAGAAATACCATTGGAGGAGGACATCATAATTTCAGATCTATAATAGCCTCATTGTATTCAGATCCAATTTGCAGTGACATCTTAACCCCAGGTTTATTTTTCAAATTGTACATTTCTCGGTATTTCTAGCAATCTTTTCTGGGTTGGATAGAAATCATGTATTAGATCCCACATCTTCTTTATTGGGAATTTCTTTTGTTTCTATCAGCCATATTCCATTTTTGAATGTTTATAGAAGCAGCTACACTGATATAGACAACTCTGTCACTGCTCTCTGGCATTCTAAACAGTTGCAGCAACTCATGTGTTGATTGTTCTACTCATTGGAGGCTTGTTTTATCTGCTTGAGTGGCTTGTCCCTCATGGTATTTTTGTATATGGTTGCTGATATTATAATAAAATGATGCCTGTATAGTGATCTCTCTTATGTCATTTTCATATTTATTGTGCTTTACATTTTTATGAGCTATATTGCTGCTATTTCCAATTCGGAATATTACAGTGGTATCAGAGCATAATCTTGGCTTAGCCTGTGCATTCAAGACATTATGCCATTAGAAGGAGAAGCTTATTCTCACAGAAAAGAGAAGTTGTACAGAAGAAACAAAGGCATGATTCTATTATTTGGAGAAATGAAGGAAGAGAGGATCTCCCAGCTTCTTTTCCAAACTATGAAAAATATCAAAGAAGATCTCAAGGAGATGAAAGGGGAGAAGTGTAGAAAAATTTCAAGAGGGTTTGAAAGGGCAGAAATCCCTAGATTTTCACATGATGGGTGTGAGAATTCAGCCCCACATGCAGATCCACAACACAGTTTATGGCCCACATTCACTGCAAGAGGAATGGAGGAAGAAGATGCCCAAGGGAGGAGACCTTGAGTGACTATCTTCAGGAATATGAGTCTCAATCATGGAGATTCAAAGAGCACTTGGGCTTCCAAGGGTTTTTCCAAATCAAGGAAGACAAAAGATCTAGCAGCCATAATAGAAGCAAGAGAGGAAGAATCTTTCTATCTAAATTTGATGGATCAGCAAAGTGCACAGCCAAAGCATGGGTGGAGGAGCTAGATTCCTATTTCCAGCTACACCAAGTTTCATAAAAGGAGGCCATTAGAGTAGCAGTGCTGCACCTCAAAGGTATGGCCCACGATTGGTGGTTTTGTAGTTCTACTTCATGTTATCATGCAAATTTAAACACTTATGCAGGGTTCACTAAGAAATTAGTGAGAAGATTTGATATCAAACATTGTAAAACATCATTTATTGAACCCAAAAACTCAAAACCTTTGCATGAGTTGGAGAGATATATTCTACCAACTCCACTCCTTATTTCTGTTAAAGGGGATAAAAACATGCATGATGCCTTGCCAAGGGCAAGATCCCCACTTCTTGAAGAGCCCTCTTCTATAAATGAAGACATGGAGGTTCCTCCTTCAAGGGAAGACCAATATCAAGGGTCTCTCATTGATGATGAGGCATTCTCACATATTGATGAAGAGGATGAGCAAAGAAGAGCTAACAGCGTTGTACCATCAAGAGGAGATCCATCACCACATGGAGATGGGAAGGGAGCCATTTCTTCCATTAGAGGAGCCCTTGTGTCTTTGCAAGGAGTTCCAAATGATCCAACATGTGGGAACCAAGGCACAATTCCGGAGCAGCATGTATCAGTTTTTGTGGATTGTGAGATGGAGGAAAAGAAGGATCAGCATCAAGGGATGATGAGCATTCACCCTTATCTATTTTAGGAGGTTTCTGCACAAAATAAGGATACTGTATTGCATAGGTAAGAGAGGGACAAATCAGTCCACTCATATATACAGTCCACTTCAGATTTTGATGTCTCACTACATGGGGGCATTCCACCTGGGAGGCCACCAGATCTAGAGTTGGTGAGAGACATCTTGCCATTTGGTTTGCCACTCTTATATTCCGTAGGGGTGAATACTTTGGAGGAGTCTAGTACAGCACAAAGAGCTTGGGATAGACTCAAGGAGGGAGACATTCTCCCATTTTCAGCATTACCCACTCTCACTACATGTACTGCGCTGACAGAATTTGTTGCATTGATGGTAGATGGCACCTTCATGCTGCAAGGGAGCTGCTCCATGGATTTTGAGAAATAGAGGGTACTTCCATTGAGGATGGAATCCTCCATACATTGGAGTAGATTGAGGCCACTCATGCTTACATTGGCCAAGATCAGGAGATTCTTTTTAGATGGGAGCTTCTGTGAGGCCAACTTCCAAAGGTCACCACTTCTACTTGAGCATGAGGAGTTGCATGATGGGCATGGCAGCACTTTGGATGATGAATTTTGCATGGGGGATGTCAAAGGAGTAGACAGAAACATGTGGGGAGCTTCAAATTTCAGATCAGCAGCGTTGTCTCTTAGGAGGATTGATCCATATTGGAGGTCTCAACTCTTGGTAGAGTACTCCAAGGATCTTGGTGCTTGCATGATTATTTATGACCCAGATGGAGATGATAGATATATGGTGGATTATTTGGTCATCTATTCTCATGGCATATTTTTCTTGACTAGAGCTTCTAAGCTCAAGGATAAACTGCTACATGCAGCACATGAGGACTTCCTTTCTATACACTTTGATGCATGTCATTCTTTGATGGAGGAGTTCACTTGGGAGGGCATCCAGCATGATATATTTCAGCATATGGAGAGATGCATATCCTAGATGGTGATGGAGAGGTTGACACAACCACTTCCCTACTCATTGAGAGTGAGGGAGGATTTCCAGTTGAGCCATTTCAACTCAAGGACCAAAGTACATGGTGGAGAAGGTACAATTTTGCATTATGATTTGTACTTCTTTAATTTTTATGGGAAGCATGTTGTATTAAGGAGGGTCATTCCTTCCTATGCATTATATTATGATGTACTTGAGGCCAAATGTAGCATTGAGATTGGCTATCCTATTGGTGGTTTGTGGGGGAAGCCACATGATTCTTGGTGTGCACCATTGACACCATAGTTTACCTTCATGATCCTATCTTATAGGATGATTGTGGCAGCAAACAAGTGGTTGGAAAGGCACTTGTTAGACTTTGATTTGAGGCAAACAGGGGATGCACTGTGCTGGTTCCATGAGTGGAACTATGATCCACTTTCCGATTGTCATATGGCAACTTGTTTTCATTAGTTTTTGCTTCCATATATTGCTGATGTTTCTATGTTCATGGGAAGCTTTGTTTGGAGAGTGGGACAAGAGTTGGAGGCGCCCATTGGGAGTATGATTCTCCCTACTTTACATGTTGTATGTTTCAGGAGAAACAATGGGCAAATAATAATTGCCATACTACATCTATTTTCTTCATGTGGGAGGAGCCATTTGGAGAACTTGAGTTCTTGGAGGATGCACTTCATGGCTGATTTGTTTGGTGGGGAAACTTGGGCCATTCTTGGAGGCCATGTCATTTCAGCCCAAGATTAGCAACAACCCCATACTTACCATAAATGGAGAGAGAAACAACTTGGATGGGAAAATCTAAACTCTCCATGCAGCCCCAAGACATTGCATAGACCAGGGGTTGAAGATTTCTTTGATGAGCTACCTAGAATGGCTCATTTCATTTGGATGATAGCATGGATATGGGAGACTCTCATTGGGGATGATATTCCCTATGTTTATCATCACTCCTACCTTGAGGAGGCCATGGGACAACAAGAAGGTTTCCACTTGCACCTTCCACTTTCTCATGATGTACACCATTTGGTTTTGCATACTTGGGAGGAACCATTGGAGGGAAGATTTATTGCAGTTTATGTTGAGCTATGGTGGGAAATATTGATGGGCAGGCCACAAGAAGAGGAAGGGGGGAATTTTTCTCCACCTTACAGTTGCTTGAGGACAAGCAACATTTTGGAGGGAAGGACTGTAATATTCCAAAAATTTAGCCTTCATCTAAATGGAATATTATAGTTGGTTTTATCACTAGGTAGGTGAATAAGTGGGTGGGGAGACCCATAAAACCCCTTTTGAAGGAATAATAACACACTTAATGTGAAAGGAGAAAGAATAAGAAGCTAGATTAAGCACCTTTAGGTGTGAACAGGGATTGGATCATGTTGATTCAGTCAACTTTGACCAAATCAACAACGTTGTCATAGAGGAGTGGTCTTTATGATGAGACAGAGCAGTTTTAGTGGAGGACAACTTGCATGAGCTTGGTGGCAAGTATGGGTGGGACCCAATGTGAGGAGGCTCTCATGCTATATATGGAGGGGATAGCAACCATTGTTATTCATGTTTAAGATTATTATTTGATATTGGTATGTTTAGACTTTTGCTTCCTCTTGCTGTTTAGCAGAGTTGTTGTGCTGTTTAGCACAAGGGTGTTCCTGATCGGGAATCCCTACCTCATCCTCAGGGAAGGAGAGGTTCTTTGAGCTACATTTCCTCATTCCGGCATTTTGGCCAAGCTACCTCCTTCAGCTACTATGCAGTTTCTTTTTAGAGCTAGGTTGTGTTGCAGGGTGCAGCAAAGGAGGATCACATAGAGCTGATTCTGGGCTTGTTTTTCAATGGAGAGGTAGCCTATCCATTGGAGGATCAGTAAGGAGGGCTCCTGGGCATATTTCCACATCTTTGGCATCAGGCCAACCATCTACCATCCCTCACAGCACAGTCACAATTCTGAACTGCGTTATTTTTGAAGGCAGTTGTTGGGAGGGTTCATTGAGCTCATCGGGAGGGTCTATTTCTGAGTAGAGGGATCTGCCTTCTATTTAGAAATACCATTGGAAGAGGACATCATCATTTCAGATCTGTCATAGCCTCATTGTATTCAAATCCAGTTTGCAGTGACATCGTAACCCCAGGGTTATTTGTCACATTGTACATTTCTCGGTATTTCTAGCAATCTTTTTTGGGTTGGCTAGAAATCATGTATTAGAGCCCACATCTTCTTTCTTGGGCATTTCTTTTGTTTCTATCAGCCATATTCCATTTGTGTATGTTTATATCAAAAGCTACACTTATATAGACAGCGATGTCACTACTCTCCGAGATTCTATACAATTGCAGCAACTCATGTGCTGATTGTTCTACTCATTGGAGGCTTTTTTTATCTGCTTGAGTGGCTTGTCCCTCATGGTACTTTTGTGTATGTTTGATGATATTCTAATAAAATGATGCATGTATATTGATCTCTATTATGTCATGTTCAGATTTGTTGTGCTTTACATTTTTATGAGCTATATTGATGTTATTTCCAATTTGGAATATTACAGATTTAGACAATAGCCAAGTCAAGTATATCAATGTTTGCTAAAACAAAATAATGAAGAAGCTTGCATAAAATGAAAGTAAATTTCCTTGCAAAAATATAATTTGAGACTTGTAGCAACAATTTTTGTAAATGGTGGAAATTTTAGGAAAGTAAATGAGATGTGTGGCTATGTTAATTACCAATCTAAATCACGCATGTGAGTGAAAGGAAATGCTAGAGTCAACAAGTCAATCCAACCACCATTCCTCTCCCAAAGTGGAGAGATAGGGATGCCAATGGGTGGAACCCACGCTCCCAAAACAAAAATCAGAAATTTTATTATTATGCGTACAATGAGGTTAATGGCCCTTTGAGAGCTACCTAAGGAATTTATGGAAGTAAAAAGTGAGGTTTTGAAACCACAAGGGAATTCCTTCGAGTATGGAGCCTCAAGAGACATGAAAATGGCCCTACAATAAGGAAATGAAATATCCCAAAGTGATACACGGCGTAGTCTTCTTTAGCAAGCCCTCCTAATGCCCATGACCTTCTTCAAAATGGAACTTTGAAACTTGAGAGAACCTACAACCAACATGTTAGGGCTGCAAAACTAAGACCAAGGTTAGTGTGAAAAAGATCATGCAAAATGAGTGATAAAGCTACAATATAATATACAAAAAACTAAATCTAGTGATGGGAAAATACCCCATAACTTGTTTAGCTTATAAGGAGCTCTTGATTAGCTAGATAGAAAAATTAAACACAAGTAGAAAAATATACCATCATTGAGCCAAGCCAAACTCCAAAAAAGAAACACCCATGAATGAACCCCGAATACTTTTTTATTATATGAAGAACAAGTGTGCACAGGAGCAAAGCTTCCCCGAAAAAATTGCAATGTGAATATGAAGGTTGCGCAGCACCATTCCATGCTCACAATTCCTCGAAAGACTGAAAGAAGGGTTGAAGAACTTGCATAAGCTCATTCTAAATCTCAACAAAAGGCCCAAATACAATTTCAATATGTCAAATGCACAACAGAATTTTGAGTTCACTTAATATGAAAACACTTTGGTTCTCACTTTAAGATTCCACTAATTGATGAAAGCTTGACTAAAATGTTTATGTTAAGGTTTGACGAGACTATGCGACAGACATATATGAAGAATATTATGTGTCATCAGTCTGCTCAAATCAGAAATACCGGCACAAATTATGTCACCACGGTAATAATGGTCATCTCCGATTTCTTCAACTATAGAAAATAATTTTGCTGTCTATCTCACAAGCATCATCAACCTATACTGCACGAACAACTAGAACATATAATTTTATGCTTTTCTCCGTGAGGCATTTAACCAAATCCGAGAGAAGTATGACAACATTGTTGTGCTTGTGATAAACTTGTTGACACTTTCATCACCTACTATATATATATAGCAAGTGTCAAAGCACGCACACATGTGCGTACCATGGTTTCTTTGTAATGAGCTAATTTAATAGCCTCACTATACAATGGGAAGGAAACTAAAGCTTCATGTTGAGTCTTAACAAGAAGAGAAATTGTATTTATGTCCAGCTTTCCACTTATTGTTCTTAAAAAGGATATGTAGTAAGGAAATAGCTCCTCATTTTGAATTCAAATGGATATGATATGAGATAATTAATGTACTCATTACTGAATATTAAATTGAATGTACATTACAAAGTTCTAGATCATAATAATCAATATTTGTAGCAACTGTATGCGCATAAAAATCACAGAAATTCAGGCATGTTGCACTTCGAGAGGAGGGATTGAAGCACCAAATATTCGCAAATATACACCGTGCAGACATGCATGGTGTGGACGTGCAGAGAATCATTTCAAGAAATGGAATAAAGAAATATATGCGTCTTGAGTATATGGTTAGTATCTTTATCATCGAATATTGTGATATGAGCGATATCTATATGCGGGACAACAAATAAGTTGAATGATAGATTAGGATTTTTGCCCTAAGGTGAAATGACGTACTAACTGTCATCACTTTGGGCAATTCGTCTCCAAGTTTAAATTTTCTGAAATAGCATACGCTTTGGGAATGCACCGCAGCAATTTACATAACGCTGACAAGTACCGCTCGAAAAGCCTATTCTGCCACAAATTCCATACGAGTCAGACGTAGTGCACACTTATGCCTTCTGGACCCATTTACCATACCTCAGAAATGGAAAATCAATCTCGGACATCTAATTGAATCATCATACTTCTTGGACATTACAGAGTTTCCTTATACAACCAAAAAATTACCGATGCAGGTAAACCCATGACAGGACACAAAATACAGAAAAGAACTTTCGAAACTTGGTGTTGCACGTGGACCTGGAATTCAAACTATGACACCCCTAATAATACATCCTTGATCTCCCAAAATTGATAAGAGATACACTGATTTATGTAGGCAGGAGCTTTGAAACCCTAGCTTCATGTTCGTGCAACTTAAACGGATTTCGGAAAGGGATACACCGGATGATCAAGGCAAGATCAGCCATCATTACAAAAATATTGCATACAAGCTCGAAGGGATTCATATGATGAAATATTTGAAATGGTCATATGTAATAAGAGGGAAGTTCCATACCCACATCTCTGTTTGGAGGAATAAGAGGCGGAGTGGGAGGCCACTAAAGTGGGGCTGCAAAAGGTCACGTGTATCACCCTGGACATTGCACACTGGAGTTCCCAACCCACACCAAAAATATCCTTTTGGACCCACCATTAGAATTAGTTATAGCAATTGAATCATGAAAACCAAACAAGACTGTGCAGAATCTCTCCACATACACGTCGTCCATTGTGAGAAAAATGTAAATTCCCTTGTGGTCTCTGGGAAACATTCTTTTAGCCAACATATGTCTTACCAGCAATGTAATATCGCTTCTCTTTAGCTTCTTTCGACGGGAGCACAAGGCATCAGAGGCTTGACCCCAAATTTTAACTACTCGTGAGATGCCCCTTTTGGCTGAATATTTATACCGCTGAGTGATTTCCCACCAGCTGGTCACTGATGGTCGGGTTTGAACATTTCTTCAATGGAAACGATGAAGTGAGAGACCACGGCTTTCTGGGAGTGAACAGAGAAAGATGAGCTTGCTCATACATTCATGCTGGAGTGAAGGTCGTTGTTGCTTCAGATACTGTTGTGAAAGAGAAGCCCAAGAGGGCATCAAAGAACCATTGCTCACCCCTCGCTTCTACACAACTGATTTTGATGAGATGGAGATGTTGTTCAACGCCTAACTCAGAATGCAATCAAATAAACCCAAATGCAATATCCACCAGAAAAAAGTGAAATAAAATTGATCGATTTGATAAGGAATCCATTATAAACAAACAAATATGCACACATTCATTACCTAGCCAGCATCCATAACGCAAATTTAATAAGGCTCCTCCATTAATAATGTTGATCATCGTCATTCCAATCCTAACCCTGCCACTGTAGCGTTCTGACATCTATCTGTCACTGATACCAACTACAACGTTCTGAGATACCACTACACCATTGCACCATTATTCCAATCTTAACATTGGCATTGTGCCATGCATTATAATATCACTTGCATTCTGTTGCGTTATAATATTCGGTAACCTGTCCACTCTGCCAACGCGTTACCTAATGAAGATTCGCTCCATTTTTCCTAATTTTAATTCCAATACAAGAAACGCCTTGCAATCATAAAGCTCATATTTGTCAGGTCCTTGAGTCATGAAGCTCAAATCTGTCGCGTCAATAGACTATCAAACCACGTAACGTTCCACACATTGGAGATTTTGTATATAATTTGTGAAAGCACCTCCCTTTTTATGCTAACCAAAATGTGCGTTTCTCATCCCTCTCTGACATGTAACCAGTGGTGTCGGCTCCTAAACATTGTGTTTTTTTTCTTGTGTTCAGGTATGTGTTACATGCATGATCGGGCACTTAACAGTTAGGCTCATGGAAGATGGACATGCTTGAGATGAACAAGTAGCATGCATTAAATAAATATAACCAAATGTGTCCACCACCACCTTGAGGACCTCATTCCCGATCTGATACAAGGATCTTCTCGTCATATTCCAACCACATGGTCTTGAAGATCCGGGGTAGGTGATCTTCCTGTCATCGGGACAACACTCGCAATATCAGGTTCGTCATATGAAGATTTAGAAGTGGCGTCGAAGATGAGCTTGGCAGTGTCAGTTTGGCCAAAATGCCTGCCATTAAATGCACCAATATCGGTGACGCCACTTCTTTATATATAGGCTCCAATATTCCCACTCGATTCCTAGATCGAACGAATAGAGAAAAATCTTGATCTTCTAGTTTCTTATGAGAATATTGTTTATAGTCTCGAATTGATCCCATTCATATATATATCTTTTATTCTATTCAGATCAGATTGAACTAGACCTTCATACTATATGTGGTAGGCTTGAAGGCCATATTTTTCAAGGTTGAAGACCCTCTTTTTCACTTTCGATGCTTTATGCCTCCTCATTCTTTGTTTGATTGTGTCATTCGGAGCTATATTTTTTAGTTTTATTTCTTTTCGTGCCACTAATATGCCCCCTTGAAACATTAATGGTTGAATTTTCCATTTTTACCTCTTTATATGAATATTTATTTTATCAAATAATGCTTCTTTGATGCCATTTGAAATAAAATTTTCTTTCAAATTATTTGTGTGCTTAGTGTTGGAATTTAATTCCAACTGCAACATAAAACAACTGGACAGATTTTTCCAAAAGGCATCACGATTCTCCCACCGCTTGCTGCATTCAATAAGATGATAAGATTTTTGTATTATTTTAATGTTTAAGTCAAATATGTTTTTCAACATATAAATGTAATGAACAGCAATTGTTTTTATGTTAGAGAGTTTGAGAAATAGAAAAAGACAGAGAAGAAGACAGAGCAGAGAAAACAAGGGAAAAACAGAGTCGCTGTGTTTTGGAGCAGCAATGCATTTTCCAGTGTGTTTCAGCAACTGTCTAT
The DNA here is from genome assembly GCA_034641835.2 of Pinus albicaulis. Taxonomy (NCBI): domain Eukaryota; kingdom Viridiplantae; phylum Streptophyta; class Pinopsida; order Pinales; family Pinaceae; genus Pinus; species Pinus albicaulis. The sequence goes on along the minus strand of CM076584.1, from coordinate 661,342,471 downwards.
GTGTTGGTGAAACACAAATCTGTGTAGAAACAGAAATTGAAAAAACAGAGTATGGAGTTTTTGTTTATTCCAGAACTGTAGTTCTGAAGAAGTTTGTAATTTTTAATAGTCATTTTTATGGTTAATGAAAAGGAGCTTTTCTCCATATCTCTTTGTCAAAATTTCTATCATTTCTTTGTGTTGAGTTGAGGAACTTTGCTTCCTCTGTTTTGTTTGAAATATTCAGAAATTTCCATCATGGTATCAAAGCTGGTCTAGGCACTCAGTGAGACAAAAACAAAGTTTGTTTTTTCCACTGCAGAAGTTGTAAGAAGCTTATTGAGCAGATTTCTCCAGCAGAGAAAGTTCTTGCTTGTTTTAGTATACAGTCAGTATTTTTTTCTTTACTTTTACAGGTTAAGATGGCAGATGCTGGAACTGGTTTGACAAATTCCCAACTTCCACAATTTAATGGGAAAAATCACAGTTATTGGTCCATAACTATGAGAGCATTGTTTGCTTCTCAGGGATTATGGGAGCTGGTTGAAACTGGCTATGTTGAACCTGCAGATGCAACAGCATTGGCTGCTTTGACAGTAGCAGAAAAATACCTGTTGAAGAGTGACAGGAAGAAGGATGCCAAAGTCCTCTTTTTTCTCTTTCAATCAGTACATGAGAGTGTTTTCCCACGGATTGTAGCAGTAACAAAATCCAAGGAGGCATGGGATATTCTCAAAACTGCCTATCAAGGCATGGAGAAGGTGAAGACTGCAAAGTTGCAGATGTTGAGGAGAGACTTTGAAACACTCAGCATGAAGGAATCTGATACAGTAGATTCATTCTTCACTCAGGTTATTGGGTTGATAACCCAGATAAGATCTCATGATGAAATTCTTGAAGAAAGAAGGATTGTAGAGAAGATCTTGAGAAGTTTACTCTCAAGGTTTGAAGTTGTTGTGGTAGCAATAGAAGAAACAAAGGATCTCTCACAGTTCACAGTAGATGAACTGAGTGCTTCTCTTATGTCTCATGAACACAGACTGAGTAGAGGAACAGATTCCTCTTTTGAGCAAGCATTCAAGACTCAGATGTCTTTCAGCCAAGGAAAAGGTCGAGGCAGAGCAAATAACAGAGGTAGTGGAAGAAGCCAAAACAGAGGCAGAAATAATCCTGCAAGCACAAGCGGAAGGAGTTGCAATCAGAACCAAGATGAAGGTTCCAGCAAACAGCAAGCTCATGGACAAAGGTATGACAAATCCCAAGTCCAATGTCATTATTGTAAGAAATATGGGCACTATGCCAATGAATGTAGGAAAAAACAAAATGGCATGAATAGTAGGCAAAATGCTAATTTTGCAAATGAAGAAGATAAGAATCCAAAGATTGTGATGTTAACATGTAACATTGCACAAGACAAACAAGAAGATTTTTGGTTCTTAGACTCAGGTTGCAGTAATCACATGACTGGAAATATTGCAATGTTTGCCAATCTGGATGAAAATGTGAAATCTGAGGTAACAACAGAAACTGATAGTAAGATATTTGTCCAGGGTAAGGGCAGAGTCAGTATCCGAGCAAGAAATGGAGAACAGATGATTGTGCCAGAGGTATACTATGTACCTGGTCTGAAATGTAATCTTTTGAGCATTGGACAGCTCATTGACAAAGGTTACAATGTGTTCTTCAAAGATGATGTGTGTACAATCAGAGACATACCTCCAAGTAAGAAGATCATTGCAAAGGTGCAGACGACCAGCAATAGAATGTTTCCTCTCAAACTCAGGGCAGATTTGAAGGAAGGAAGAACTATTGCATCTGTAACACAAGAAGTCTTTCAAGAACAAGTGAAATATGAGAATTGGTTGTGGCACTTGAGATTTGGACATCTCAATTTCGGAGGCTTGAATCTGTTGCACAGAAAGGGAATGGTAAAGGGATTGCCATTGATTGAGAAACCGGACAGCCTTTGTGAAGGCTGCATCTTGGGCAAACAACACAAAGAAAGCTTTCCAGCAGGAAAGAGTATAAGGGCAAAAGCACCCTTGGAAATTGTTCACTCTGATGTGTGTGGACCGATGAAAATACCATCATTTGCTGGAAATAAACATGTTTTAACTTTCATTGATGATTACACCAGAAAGACATGGGTGTATGTGTTGAAACAGAAGAGTGAAGTGTTTGAGAAATTCCGCCACTTCAAAACTCTTGTTGAGAAATAGTGTGGACATTATATCAAAGTGCTCAGAACAGATAGAGGTGGAGAGTACATCTCCAAAGAATTTCTGCATTTTTGCAGAGAGAATGGCATACAAAAACAGTTCACCGCGAGGTATACACCTCAGCAAAATGGTGTTGCAGAAAGGAAGAATAGGACCATTTTGGACATGGTTAGAAGTATGTTGAAGGCAAAACACTTGCCGCATGAGTATTGGGCTGAAGCTGTCACTTGCGCAGTTTACATCTTGAATAGATGCCCAACTAAAGCTGTCATGAACAAAATACTAGAAGAAGCATGGAGTGGACAAAAGCAAACTATCACTCACATGAGAGTATTCGACTGTGTAGCATATGCACATGTACCAGATCAGCTAAGGAAGAAGCTTGACAGTAACAGGGAGAAGTGTGTCTTTATTGGCTACTGTGATGAGTCAAAATCATACAAACTCTATAATCCATCCACCAAGAAATTGATAGTAAGCAGAGATGTGCAGTTCATTGAAGATGAAGCTTGGGATGGAAGCTTAGAGAAGACAGTGAATGTGAAGACAATTGTGTCTCACGAAGAAGAAGAGGAAGGGGCAGCAGCAAATAATCCTTCCTTGGTGGCTCCTCCTCCACCACAGCAAGTACAACAAACCACACCACAAGCTGGAATTCGAACAGCCTTGAGAAGTCAAGTAAGTGCTTCTCCAAGCACACCGCAGGGATCAGAAATATCCTCATGTTCGAATGGAACTCCAAGCACACCAAGAAGACCAAGATTCAGAAATCTGAGTGAGATTTATGAACAAGGAGAGGTAAGTAACAATACCGGTCTGAATTCATTATTCGCTTTATATTGTCATGTTGATGACCCAATTCATTTTGAAGATGTTGTAAATGAAGATAAATGGATTGAAGCAATGAATGAAGAAATTGGTGCAATTGAGAAGAGTAAAACATGGGAGTTAGTGGACCTCCCTGAAGGAAAAGATGCCATTGGAGTTAAGTGGGTCTATAAGACCAAAAGCAATGCTGAAGGCAAGATTGACAGGCACAAAGAAAGACTTGTTGTGAAAGGCTACAAGCAGCAACAAGGCAGAGACTATGATGAAACCTTTGCACCAGTAGCAAGGATGGAAACAGTCAGAACAGTGTTGTCTATTGCGGCACAACACAAATGGAAGATTTATCAGATGGATGTTAAATCTTCATTCCTGAATGGAGTGTTAAAAGAAGAGGTTTATGTTGAACAACCTCCAGGCTATGAAGTTGAAGGCCAAGAGCATAAAGTCTGCAGACTGAAGAAGGCTCTTTATGGGCTGAAGCAAGCTCCAAGAGCATGGTACAGCAGAATAGATGCTTATCTGATTGAGAATGGGTTTGAGAAGTGTGATGGTGAAGCCACACTCTACATAAAGGAGAATGACGGTAAGATTCTTATTGTTGTTTTATATGTAGATGATTTAATTTTTACTGGCAATGAAGTTTTTCTCATTGTAGATTTTAAAGCAGTCATGAAAAGTGAATTTGAAATGACTGACTTGGGTTTCTTAAGATATTTTCTTGGAATTGAAGTAGACCAAATTGAAAATGGTGTTTTCATTTCCCAAGTTAAATATGTAGAAGCAGTGTTGAAGAGATTTAACATGCAGAACAGCAAGGCGGCTGTGACTCCAACTGTAATGGGGTTGAAATTGAGCAAAGAAGACAGTAGCAAGGGTTTTGATCCAAAGTTGTACAAGAGCATAGTTGGAAGCCTCATGTACTTGACTGCAACTAGGCCGGACATTATGCACGTTGTGAGTTTAATCTCCAGATTTATGGAAAGACCTAAAGAGACTCATTGGTAGGCAGCCAAGAGGATTCTAAGGTATGTGAATGGAACGAAGGGGTTTGGTATACTTTACTCCTCTTTTGAAAGATTCATGTTGACAGGTTACACTGACAGTGATTGGGCTAGAAGTGTTGATGATAGGAAAAGCACATCGAGATATGTGTTTCATATGGGATCGGGAGCCATCTCATGGGCTTCCAAGAAGCAACCAATTGTGGCTTTGTCAACAGCAGAGGTAGAGTATGTGGCAGCAACAGAAGCAGCATGCCAAGCAGTATGGCTGAGAAGAGTTCTCAGAGATTTGTGTCTTGAACAAGAAAAAGGCACAACCATTTACTGTGACAATAGCTCAGCGATAGCATTGTCTAAAAATTTTGTTTTTCATAAAAGGACAAAGCACATTGACACCAAGTTTCACTTCATACGTGAATTGGTTAACAATGGTGAGATTTTTTTGCAGCATTGCAGAACAGAGGATCAGTTAGCTGACATCTTGACAAAACCATTGGGAAAGAAAAGTTTTGATCATTTCAGGAAATGCCTGGGTATGCTGAAAAACCCAGCAGTTGAAATTAAGGGGGAGTGTTGGAATTTAATTCCAACTGCAACATAAAACAGCTGGATAGAAATCAGATTTTCTATGCATATTCCAGATTGTCTGATGCCTCAAAGTCGCGCATTAAATTTACAGAAGTTATTGAGCCTGCAAACAGCCGACTTCATTTTTCCAAAAGGCATCATGTTTCTCCCACCGCTTGCTGCATTCAATACGATGATAAGATTAGAAGATATTTGTATTATTTTAATGTTTAAGTCAAATATGTTTTTCAACATATAAATGTAATGAACAACAGTTTTTTTTATGTTAGAGAGTTTGAGAAATAGAAAAAGACAGAGAAGAAGACAGAGCAGAGAAAACAGGGGAAAAACAGAGTCGTTGTGTTTTGGAGCAGCAATGCATTTTCCAGTGTGTTTCAGCAATTGTCTGTGTGTTTCAGCAACAGACTGTGTTGAGTTTCAGAAACTGTTTGTGTGTTGGTGAAACACAAATCTGTGTAGAAACAGAAATTGAAAAAACAAAATATGGAGTTTTTGTTTATTCCAGAATTGTAGTTCTGAAGAATTTTGTAATTTTTAATAGTCATTTTTATGGTTAATGAAAAAGAGCTTTTCTCCATATCTCTTTGTCAAAATTTCTATCATTTCTTTGTGTTGAGTTGAGGAACTTTGCTTCCTCTGTTTTGTTTGAAATATTCAGAAATTTCCATCACTTGGTGGTTACCATTGATTCATTATCTTATCATTACAGATCATGCTTTAGTCTGTTGTGGTTTTGAGGCAAGAAAATATTGCTCTGCAAGCTTCAAAATAACTTAGTTCAAATTGAACACTACAAAAAGGATCTCAAGCTGAAGTCGATAATAGTCAATCTATTTCGTTTCATCTTTCCCAGTAGGTAGATAGAACACACGGTCTATTTGTTGATGTTGGGCTAAAAATGGAGTTGATGGACACTCTTCCTTAGTGAGGAGACAAAACATGAGAGCACCATCCCACTATTTATGCTGAGGGATAGAAGACACATTGCAAATTATCCTTTCCAAGGCATTATTTGGTTTGTTATTCCCAGGAAATGGAGTTTCTTTTAATCATTGACACATTTTCCTTTACTTATGATTGCTTGCATTTTCCAGATATTTCTTCTAAGATATTAGCTTGAAATGTATATGTGCTTTGCCCATCTGAGATTGATTTTAGAAAAGGAGGAATTTCACAGAAACCAACATTTGCTTCTATATGTTGTAGCAGATACATTGTACACATTTTCTTTGACATATTGTGTAGACTTGACCACTTTTCAGTTAGGTGAATGTTCAATGCTCATTGTTTTCTTAGATGCTACCCCTCATCTTTTAACATGACATTGAGACAATAGCAATTTGGCATCTTCATCTAGGCTTATCATCACTAGATACTAACCTTTTATTTCATAAATATAAATTGTTTCTTTGGTGATTTATTTGATGATAAATAAGTTGGGAATCTGTGTGTTGTTTGATGGTGAGAATTCAATTATCTCATATTGGTTATTATCCCTCTTATGATGATCTACTCTTCCCTATGAACCTTCACATTTCATAATTGTTTTTATACTACTTATTAGTTTCTTCAATGCTTCCTTGGGCAGCTCCCCCTAAGACGAAGCTAGGTCACTAGATGTTCTGTATTATTTCTCTTCCACACTTTAGTATGTTTCTTTCTATTTTTTGCATTTATTTTTGATCCCGTGTTTGGTATGATTTGATTTGACTGCATCATATGCTTAGGATCCTTTAGGGTATATGGAAGCTTATAGTCATTTGCTTTGTGTCCAATATTGTGGCATAGCTAACATCCTATTTTACCTAGTTATGGTTGATCTGATGTTGTCCTTTTGAGCCCCTTTTTTAATATAGTTTACATTCAATAATTTTATGTCCAAATTCATTGCATAAATAATGGCAACCATTGAAATGATTTGTGTACCTGTTGAAAGATTTTCCTTTTCGTTTGCTTGCTTGAGGGAGTCTTCTCATTTGTTGCATATTTTGTTGGTTAAAGTTGATTTGCTTTGTCTTACATTGTGCTGCAACATGTCCAGGTTTATGGCAATAAAAACACTTGGTATCTTTCACAAGAACAAAGAATCGCCTTTGAGATCTTTTGAATTTTCTCAGTTCATCAACAACAACAAACCTCATTTTTTCACAATTCACTTTCTTCAACTCATTCTTTTCATTTTCATTATGTTTCTTGCCTTATACGACTTGTCTTTTCAAGGTTGTTATGTCATCTTTAATGGTTGATTTTTTTGAGTTCTTCATGGATACGTTCTCTTCTTCTAGTTGTTTACACTATCTGTTATGTTCTTCTAACTCAGTTCTAGTTGAATTAGTATTAACCTCTAACCTTTCACATTATGTTTCTTTCTCCTTTAGCTAGTTATTCATAACCTCTCATAATCTACTTACTTCTTCAAGTTGTGCCTTCAGGCCAACAATTTCTTTAGTATGATCATATTCTCTCTCATCACATATTTGCACCAGTTTCTTTAGGTCTTTGTTTTCATTCTTAGGTCTTCCTATTTTAGTCAAGTCAATGTCAAGTTTGGCTTTTTATTCAACTATATTTTCTTTATGGCAGTCAAGTCCATTCACACTAGCAGAGACCTCATTTGACTGAACCTTTTCCTTTTGAAAGGGATTTTTCTTCTTCATGTTTATATTCTCCTTCTTAACAGTGCAACCACTAGTGTCTCTTTCATGCATGAAATGCAATCTATCCCAAAAAAAAAATCATAATTTAAGTCTATTGTAGTATCAAAATCCTTATTATGAAGATTATTAAACATACCACATTTTGCTTTAGCACTCCACTATTTTACTTGCAAAGAGGGAGATCCTTTGCATTAACCATCACACACAAGCTTCCATAAACCGGGACCATAAGCTATCAATTCAGATTTGACCTTATCTCTCCATTCATGAAATTTTGTTACACTCAACACAGGTACACTTGGATAGTCCATGACTCAACCAAACCTACCTTCAAGTTGTTAGGCTTCTAATAAGGAAACGACTCTGATACCAACTTATGAAAGCTTGAATAAGCTGAGAGGGAGGTGAATCAGTTTAGTCCATTCATGGACATTAAAATTATTTTCATTAAACTCATTAACTGAACCATTACATGAGAAGCTTAACAAATAATGATCATCAAACTGGATATGTGAAAAACTAGTACTAAGTAGACTAATACATCACATCAACACATAATAATAATGCATATGGACACCAGATATAAGTGGAAACCCATAAGGGAGAAAAACATGATTTTATTATTGTTGTGATGCAAAGGCAAGCTCCTACTCCTTATTACATCTGATTTTTTGTAGGCTCCAACCTACAGGAGGATGCTACCTCAAATTTCTGCATGCTACAACATGCAAGGAAGCTCCAACTCATATGTTTTCTATAGGCTACAACCCATAGGAGGCTCCTACCTCAACCAGCTCTAACTGAACATTTATAAACCCACAACTTAAGAGGAGACTACAATCCCCTGATGCAAATAAGAAACAACAATTTGCTAGTTTACCTTGTCATAAATTCTACATCTCTCCATCTTCATTTCTACCTCTTCTTCCCTTCAAATCTGATTCACCTAAGCTCCATATGTGCTAGAAAATTAATGCATAACATCTCAATCAGCTCTCTCACATTCTCCAAATCTCTAACCACTTTGTACCCTCCAAAATGACATCTTTTGTAAAGATAATTTGATAGTTGTTTGTGTTGGAAAGTGTAAATACGTTCAGTCTTCATATTGACTATGTAATTATTTATTTATGTAATGAAGAAGATAAAGATAATAAAATGTATTTTTGTTAAGCTTGATTCATGGGTTTCATGAGCAATGAATTTTATTACAGGTCAAAGAAATCTTCTTGATGTATTTTAGGGATTTGTCATTTTTTCATAAATGCATTAATTAGAGTCATGTATATGAATTTTCACTCATGTAAAATCAGTCATGTATGCCTCCAAACCTTTTCATATAAGCTTGAAGTCATGGCTCAATACTACTGCTCAACCCAGCATAATACTTGATGTATATTCTCTTCAAGACAACCTACAATACACTGGATGATCTCCTCTACAAGTCGGCTCATATACCCTTAATCAATTCGGCCTCATAACTAAAGGACAGGTCAACTAAATTACAGACATGATCAACTATATAAAGGGATATGCGGATTCAGTTAGACACATAAATTCGGATGAGGATATGTGATATAAATGCAAAGTTTTGGAACTGTAATAAATTCTAAGTGAAGGACGAATATGAGATCACTTCAGATCAATTTTTTACAATAAAGTGTGAGGTCGGGACTGTTTTTTTATGCATATAAGGGAGATAGATCAACAAAGGAAGAAGGATATCATAGATATCTGGTTTGGGTATAAACATCTCGAACAACATCATAGTAAGACTAAGATGATCAAAGATTCCAGGAAGTGACAGAATCACAGTAAGTGAAAAATAAGATAAGTCTGTTCAGCGAAGTAATTCAGTGCAAGAAAAGGTATCGATATAGTGTGTAGAAGGTGGAATGTTCAACGAAAAGAGACAGGACATTGTGCAGGTTGAAGACCACCCAGCAAGGTTAAGTAGAGGTGCAAGGTGTGCACATGATAGTCTATGAAAAAGTGTTTTAAGGGCCATATACAGCTAAATAAGGAAGGATATAGTTACATACCGAGCTCTCTAGTCCTAGTGCAAGACGGTGCAGGATGGTGCAAAAAAGAAGGATCAACTTAAGGATTCAAGGAAGAAGTAGTGAAAAGGTCTTGGAGGCATACAAGCTTCAAGGGTTTGTGCCATGGTCATGGTACTTGTCATCTCAAAGTCTATAAGAAGAATTTTCTTGTGGGTTTTCCTCTCCAAGAGGGATAGGTTTTGGCCCTGGCTCGAAGAGCCAAAATTTGTGTCTCTTGTGTTTTGGTAATTGAATTGATTAAAGACATAATAAAATAAGAAGATAATACATAACTAAAAGAAGTAAGTTGACAAGTTATTATCAAGAAGAGAATTTGAATTAAACCTAGCCCTTCCTAATTCTCAACATGTTTTTAGAGAAAATGTGTTTAAGACAAGGGCTACTTAACAAGGAGACACTCAAGGATCAAAAGAAGCAATAATCAAAGTCTAAGTTAAATTCTACATTTAAAAGTCAAATCGGTTTGTAAGGAATATTCTCAAGCCATTTCAAGAAGACCTTCAATCTCATTCAAATGATTCACTCATCAAGGAGATAATATTTTCCATAAAAGATTATGACATTGAAGACATTGTTGGAAGACGCAACATCAAGCACCATCCAACAGTATCCAACACCTTTTAAGACATCACCATTCTAAAGACATCCTTTATAATTAAGAATATAAGGTCACCTACTTTGAATAATTCAATCTAAGAGGGAGTCCCTGCCATCGTCATCATCAAGGAAGCTAATAGAAGGAAGAAATAAATCAACACAAGTATTTCTATGACCTCTTTTGAATCTGTCAAAATGACTTATTGCAAAGAGAGCAACAAATTGGTTGGGTCATCAAAATTTAGTGCATGGAAGAAAAGGACAGATTTGAATCTAATCGAAGATGAAGTTACGAGATACATCAAATTATCTACAACTCAAACCTCAAAAGAAGATGCTCCAGCTCATGCCAAGTACATGAAAGGAGAAATAAGATCCCAAATGATTCTTATAGAATACATAAAGGACTCTCTCATTCCCTATGTATCAAATCTAGAATCCTTAAAATAAATATATGATAAATTGGTGGAGTTATTCTCAAAAAGTACGGCAAGGGAAATAATGTCTCTGAGACAATAATTACACAAGTTGAAAACGTCAAGAGAGGAAGGAATAATTCCATATTTTATGAACATTTTCGTAATACGAGATCAACTGCATAAATTGGGAGAAGTAATGTCATATTGAGAAATACTCACTATGGTACAAAATGATCTACCTAAAGAATGGGGAAGTTTCACTTCAAGAATCAATGGGAAAGAAGAAGCGATGCCATTCCAGAATCTATTTAAGATAGAATAAAAAAGATTGAAATCCAAAATTGATATAGGATCAAGTGAATGGAATCAAGACTTTGTAGCCATGTCCAGGAAGAAAGGAAGATTCAATAAATTTGATCCTTAAAATAAAAGGATAAATATGGAAAAGGTATGATTTTTTGGATGTAATGAACTTGGTAATCATAAAATGGATTGTCCTAAATATGGAAAGGAAAAGAGGAAAAAGGAAGAATCCCATGTCATAGAAGAAAGGGAATAACCTAATGCAAATAAATCTAAGAAAGAAGAAGAAAAATGTCTCTACTATGATTGAGATCATCTTCCTCTTTAAGTGATTTCTTTCAATTGTAAAATAGTATGTTAGGAAGCATTGTACTTAATGGAGTCATGGAAGGAGTACTTGTCATAGGAATATGTATGAAAAACATCTATGAAAGAAGTAGCACCTGGAAACCTCACTGATAACAACATTAATGGAAGGAAGTCATTGAGATCAAGGGTCATCATTCAATAATCAATATGGAAACAAGTGTTGACATTTTATAATGGAGTCCTCTCTGGATTCACTGGTTAGAAAGAAAGAAAAAGGTTTCATCGAGAATTCTATCTTGCAGAATTCTGGGATTAGTATATGATGACATATTGATGAAACAAGTCAAGGGAATGAAGTTCTTCATTTTAAGGAAATTTCTACAGAATGACTCAAATGGATAAGATAAGGTACATATATGCTAACATTGGATGTTGTGAAGTCATTTCATATGGTTGCAGGTGATGGAATTCTATCTCTAGAAGTATGATTAAAGAAAGGAGGATCTCTTTTAGTACACAAGATGTCATAAAATCAACATAATATGTCCTCATATGGATTATGAGGTGGTTGTATACAAACAAGGAACTAGATACTGGAAATGAAGTAGTATGGACAAAGAAAGGAAGAGATCATGAAGTACAACCATGTCAAGAGGTGGTTATCATCTAGAAGACAAGAAGATGTGACTAGGAGATCTCATAGGAAGATATGTAGACTCTGATAGAAGTCTAGTAAATAAGAAGACCCTTGACAATACATATATTTAGGAGATGTGTCACTGTGAATAAAGGATGTCGATGCCTACAAGAATATGTCATGATGAAAGATCATCACTAAGGTAACTTTTGATTTAAAATTTCATATTTATATTAAATAATATCTTATGAGCTTATGCAGGGCTGCCAAAGGGAAGCATATATCTTCCACAAGTTGATTACCATATGGTAGGATGAAAGATCCTTGAAAGAAGTATGGTTCGAAGGAAAGCAGCATGGCATGAAGCGAGACCAGATGAGAATATTGAAGGATCACTTTCTGATAGAAGACATGACTCTTGGATGAAAGTGATGGATGATTTGTGCCCTATGAAGAGATCCCAAAGATGAAGACTCCTCAACTACAAAGAAATTCGTGACATCGAAGAAAGGAGTTCTTCATGAACAGCTGGGTGTTTTTCATCATTGTTGCTGCTCATCCCTAATTAAGAGGGAGCATGGTAATAAGTTTCTTACTTGGAAGAAACTTGGTCATTCCTAAGCCCAGAGGGAACTTAGGTACATTCCTTGTATAGGTGCACCTTGCATGCCCTGTTGATATGGCCGAGTCCCTTGAGGCATTCTTTGATTTATGAAACAGAGTTTCTCTGGTCCTCCTTCCACACCTTGATATACAATTTTGAGACCCGGCAAGGAAGGACATTTGTCTGTGGCATGATTCTCTTCACAGACTAAGAAAACCTCTATGACATTCAATGGGCATTCATTTCGAGTGTGTTTTCTGGTACATCTAGGGAAAAAGATAGCTAAGCCTTATTTGCTTCCTCTTGTTTCCTCTTGATCTCCATTGTGTCCATTTGCAAAGAAAATATGTGCAACATCTCACTTTTTAAGTCTTACAACATTTTTCCAGTCTCATGCTTGATGGAGGTGGAAGAGGAAGGGGTATTGGTCATGTTTTTGCTAGCTCTACCTTTCTTCCAAGATACCCTGGAGTGGTTTCATAATACAGTCTTGATGTCCTCATAAGGTAGCTGATAGATATCTCCTCCAGACAACATATTAAGGGTTTCTATCACCTCTTCCTTGATTCCTAGGAGAAGTACTAATTTGAGTTATCTGGGATCAAGAGTACAATTGGCTCTTTTATAATTCAATTGGAATATTTCTTCATAATCCTCCAAGGATTCACCAGGTTCTAAGGTCATCCTAAATATCTCCTCCTTGGTCTCTTTGAACCTGCAATAGTCTCTATATTTGGTTTTGAAGGATTCTTGCATTTGGTCTCAGTTAGTGATATTGTTCCCAGGCATACCCATGAACTAGCACAAGGCTACATCCTTGAGGGTGGATGGGAACAATTTCAGATTTTTCTCATCTGAGGCATAGTTATAATTCCTACCGACAACAACAAACTCGAACATGAAGGTGTCGGGGTCCTCAAAAGTTAGGCCATGGAAATGTGGAAGGGCTTAGGGGCTGATGTTCTTCATTCTAGTTTCTCCATCAAATTCTCTAATGAGAAATACTCCTTGGGCCCTAGTTTCAGTCATGGCTTGATTTGGTGAAGCAGGTTCCTTTAGTGAAGAAAGTTCCTCTTCTTCCCCAATATCTTCTTCAAATTTTTCAAGGGGTTCACCTAGAGAGTGTTCTACCTCATAGTTGTTAGCACAGTTCTTTGCTAATTCATGAGTCCATTTTAAATTTTTGTTTTTAGGATTAAACTTTAAAAATTTCAAAAACAAATTTGGTTGCTACCGAAATTTCCAGTAGCACATGTTTTATTATTTTTGGACAGTCTGTTATAGTCATGTTACTGTCTGTTTTTATTTTATTTCGATGCTACTAGAAATTCTGGTAACTTCCCATGTTTTTAAAAATAAAAATAAAAAGTGTATCCACTTTGTGTCAAGCCATGTGTTATGGTGTAAATATGTTTCAAATATTTTTTAAATGATTTATATCATGTGATAGGAGCTGTATGCAGTCAGTTATGTTCAAATTCAAGTCATGGTATACATGTAGTTCTTAGGTGTCAACCCGCAGTAATAAACCCAATCGTTAATCCTGTCATGTTTGTCAGCCGAGTCAGTTTAATATCATGTCAAGGTATGTGTTTTTCGAATGGATACTGTCATAGATCAGCATACTTAATGCAATGACCATTTGGTTGGTCGCACAACGACGTTGTCAAAAATTTATGCCAATAATTAGCAAGACAATAGAGGTGACTGCCAGTCACACATCTTCTTGACTCAAGCCACCTGTAGTGTTCTATCCGAAGTTACGCAGCCAACTGAAGATTATGATGGCCATCACATGGTGCACACTACGGTCAAGGAGAATTTCCATCATGGAAATCTATTGAATGGGGTGATGAACCATGGTTGTTGTTTTAAAACCACCGAAAAAGTAGGAGCAGTATCAGTTGTGAGCCTAGTTGTTGGAGGTCGAGTTTCATAGAGTTGCAATTTGAGGAGGATTCTAGATTTCATATAGGATTTTAGAGGAATACACAGGCAAAACTTGTTAGGTGAAGCTCTTCTAGCTCTACCATCTATCATTTTTCAGAGACAAAGTTATTAATTTATGAAGATGACTAAAAGAGGAGGGAAGATCAAATCAATTGAACCACAGGGTGCTGACCTAGTGGATGCAAATTCGAAGGTGAGAAGATTGTTTTTCCAAGCAGGGTGGTATTCTTTGTGCACCATACTAGGAAGCTCTCACTTAGGAGTAGCTCAAGGGTTTGAAAACTCATTCAATGGAAAATAAGGCACAGCCTATGGTCTTACATTGCAGGTTTCAGTAGATTCAATTGCTGAGGCATTCAAACTTCCACGTGAAGGAGAGAGGTGGTTTAAAGGTCAAGTTATAACTGGAGGATACCTTCACAATTTCCTCAAGGATGCACACAGAGATCCCAACTGGGCCAAATGAATTCCAAGCAGATACCTCAAAAATGAATGGGAGGAAGTTGTTAAACTCATCAATATTTACCTCACTTGTGAAAGCAGGTATACAATTGTGTTTCTTTATCATATGAGATTTCTTTTTCATGTTGCATGTATGAAGACCCTCAATTTCCCTTACATTTTTTTGAAGAGTCTGACAAAGACGTCAGCAAGGATCCAAAATTACACTGCTGCTTCAAAATACAACTTGTATCATCAAGCTCTCATCAAGGTTTTAGTTGAAGAAGAGTTAAGGAAAATAAATCAAACGTGGGACCATTTCTCATTTTACAAGGCAAGCCAACTAGCACCTACACCTCCATCCTCAGAACAACACCCTCAACCTACAAAAAGAACCAAGAGGAAGGCTAAAAAGGAGAACATCCATTAGGCCAAGAGCAGGAAAGTAAAGGTTTCTTCAGTCAAGGCTGAGAGAAAGTTGGAAAAAGGAGAGAGCTCCTCAATTGATAAACCAAAGTCTATGAAAAGTGTGCCCTCCATTCCTCCTTTTCCTAATGTCTACACTAGAGCTCAAAGAGGAAGATCTGCAACTGCAGAGAAATCTAAAGCGCAGATGATACCAAAAATTATGGAAATAGATATTGAGCAGAAAATGTAGAGAGATTATCAACCTACAAAATATGATGAAGAAATCCTCAAATATGTTGGATATGAGATCAGTAGTAAGAAGAAGAAAGAGGAAGCCAAACATGTTGTTGGTACCAGAAAAATGCATACCAGAGACAGCAACAAGTTCAGGCTTAAGTCCAAGGCTCTGCATAATCCAAATTTAATGACAGAGGTCATTGATATAGAAGAAATATCTGAAGGGTTAAAGACAGAGAAAACGAAGAAGAAAGATAAAATCAAAACCCCTTCAGAGTAGCACTCAAAACCTTCAAAAAGAAGAAATATCCAAAAGGGTTCTAAGGAGGAGAAGGCCACTATCAAGGAAGCAGTCACAAGAACAACTAGATCAAGATCAGTTGCTGACAGCAAGACAGACTTGGATAAGCTTGTTGAAGCTGCAGCCCACATGGAAGGAAGGTAAAAAGGTTCTTTGATACAAACACCTTTTTTCTTATCAATCATAATTTTGAACAGTAGCTTAGATGTCAAAGAATATAATTTTGCATAGGTTTTTCAGCATTTTTTGTGCATTTTTGAAAAATAAACTAAGCGCTACCGGAAATTCTGGTAACATTCCAGTTTTTTCATAGTTACAGGTTTTTGCCGGAATATCTAGTAATCCCTGTTTTAACTGAATTTTGACACTTGTCAACAAAATTTCAAGCCAATTCAGGAAGGATAAAGACTCATAACCAAATGGATATAACAAGTGATGGTGAAAAGTGGTTATGAGTTTGTTGGAGGTCATATTAAATGAAGATACATGGTTATTTAAAGACCAAATACATAAGGAGATAAATTAGCAGAAAAATGGGCAGAATGACAACACACTCAGCAGTTCAGCCCAGATTTATTCTCTTCTTTCTTCTACATCTATCCTTTTATTTAGATTTCAATGGGATATGGTTGTAATGTCCTATGACACCTATGTAATGTTAGGAGTAGTGTTTCCTTCTTTTTAGAAGAGATGGATTCGGTGCCTCTCTTTCTATATATACCATTTGTAAATACCATTTCCAGGTTGGATGTTGTTCTACCTGAAGACTAAATATAATAAAGAAAAGCATTTTTACCTCATGCTGGAGTATTTTGTGACTCAAGAACCATCTAATGTATGGTGTGTCTTCTTTCTTTGTTAATTTCTTCTAATTATGAGTTGCAGCAGTTAGTAAGGTGTGAGTGAGAAATTGTTAAAGGATTTAATAGTAAATTATCTGCTTTAAACTTTCTGCAAATCATATATGCATTGTAAAACATGTTAGTGAAGATGTCATAAAGGATTTTTGGAATACTTTATGCATGCAATCTACTTTATGAATGTTGTTTACTTTGCATAAACAGAGTTTGTGTAAAGAGCCATCATTATAGATGTGTGACTGATTTAGGATATGAATATTTCCTAGAATAGGTACCAGCTATCCATCTTCTTCATTTGTTACACTCGGCTCCCTATACTACCAATTTACCCATACAATTTATACTTTCAACAGCTTGCCAAATGCATGAAAGTCTTAAAGAATATAAAAATCATTTCAAAATATTTGAGAAGCCATCCCACCACACAAAAAACCCTTTAAATTTTGAAATGAACTATGATGTGTAAGGCTTACTCCTTTTGTAGTCAAGGAGTGACTCATTGTGCTAACATCTTTGGCGTCGTTGCCAGGGAGTCGAATTTAATTTTATCCCTGGGTGAATGACAAATTTATAAGTCTGGTTCTAAGGTGTACAGTTCCAGCTGTATTTTTAGACTGCTTTACACCTGGAAACTCCATTGTTAAAGTTATGGCTCCTAGAAGGACTAGAACCAGGGCTAACCCATATTCCCCTTTGGTAATCCTAGTCTCTAACCCTGAAAATCTAATCAAGAAAAAGAGTAAACGAATTTTTTATGCTTCTACTATTGTTTTCTCAAAGGTTGTCCCTAAAGAAATCCTGCAAAATTTATCCCCTAATTTTCCAGAAAATCTTGTACCTCCCTTGTTTTCCAACCAACAAAAATTCTCTACATCACAAGTTGGTGTTTCATCATCTACTGTTCACAATCCACCAATCGTTATTCCACAAATCCCAACAACTCACACCATGGCAAGTCCAAACCCACCCCCTAACTGAATGGATGCAATTGTTGTTGCAAGGTATGCCCCTTTGGTTTTACCTCAACCTCTGAATGAATTACCTGTAGGATATTATCTCAAGTACATTCCTAAGTTTAGTGGTGAGGGAGAGGTAACAGCTGAAGAAAACCTCGTTGATTTTTATTCCTATGCTGACAATCTGAATATTGAGCATGAAGATGTCTGGATGAGAGTTTTTGTTCAAAGCCTTGAGGGTGATGTTAGAAAATGGTTCAAATCTTTGACAGCTGGTAGCATCACTGGAATTGAAACCCTAGATGATACATTTTTAAGTAAATTGGGTGATAAGAAATATTTTATGTATTATATCATGGAATTTGGTGCAAAAAAAAGAAAAGAAGGAGAATCAGTTTCTGATTTTTAAGAGATTTAATAAGAAATCAAGCCTACTAAAGCTTATGCCAAAATCACTTATGTCGGTGCCTTTGATCCTGATTTTTGTTTATTATTGACAGAAAGAATATCTAAAACACTAACACAAATGCAATACAATGCACTGGAAGTAGAATCTAATGTGTTAGAAGCTAATAGACTCAGAGGAGGGATTGACAGAGAAAAAAGAAAGAAAAAAGCTGAATTTTCAACTTAGGAACTTCATACGTAGATCCTAAGTTAGATGATCTGACCAATATGGTCAAGTCATTGACTACTGAGATTTCCAAGCTCAATATGGAAGCAATATCAGCTACCACTAGAAATTTTTCATTTGATCATCCTAATAGACAGCAATTTAGAAGACCTATTGCTCCTCAAATTTTGCAGCAAGAAAGAAGAGATGTTGATGATCAAAAATTATAGCCTCCTTTGCAGAATGTTATATTTGAAGATGAAGATGAAGTTGAAAGGTTGGAGAAAGCTACTGATATCAATTTTATGAGAGATAAAGAAGGGTTGATTCATCTTACACAAGAAAAGTCTGAATATTTCATGTCATATACTCAGAATAATGAAGTTATTATTGATCATTTCATGATTGCAACTCATCACCAAAGAAGATACAATTTTATATCAAAGAAGATTGATGATAATCCAATGCATGTTGCATAGCCCAAGATGAATAAGGACGCGGTTAAAATTCCAGCAGAAAAGCAAGTTGTTGAAACAAGTAGACCGAAAATTTCGGTAGCAGTTAATACTCCTTCACTTGAGGTAAAAGTTGCTCACAAACTGCCCCCTGTTTTCAATTTCGAGAATGAGATACAAAAGATAAAGATTATTGTTCATATTCTAGAGCTCATGAAGAATAATGATTTCAAAAAGACATTTATGAAAGCTTTTCAGCCTCCAACTACCGAAGTGGCTTCTAATTTTGTTAACCTCCAAGATGACAAGCCCACTGTTATTTTAGGTCCATTGGTAGAATACAGAGATGACTCTACCCCTCCCTTCTATCTACCTCAAAATATTCATGATAAGATCTTGCATAATTTCCTAATGGACTTTGGAGCCTCACATAATTTAATTCCCAAGGTATTCATAGATGAACTAGGTCTTGAAGTAACTCTCTCTACTCCTTTGATTCCCAGAAATTTCAATGCCTTGATGTCATCAAAGACCTTGCAGTAAGCCTTTTTCAATTACCCATGAGAGGGATGGTGATGGATATTGTTGTAGTTGACATTCCTCCTAGGTTTGGCATGTTACTTTCTAGGTCATGGATTAGAAGGTTGGGAGGAACATTACAAATGGATCTCACTTATGTTATTGCCCCTGTTTTTTTAGGAGAATAAATGAGACTTTATAGAGAAGCTCAGCTGGCATATAACATTAGTGACAGCAAAGACCCTACTAATCATCCAATTTATGCTAGAACAAACAATGTTGGTTCAAGCATTTTAAATATGGATAATTTTGTCCTATTTATAGAAAATTTTCAGATTATGAAGCTTGCTGAAAAACATATCAATCATGAGGGTTCCCAGCTATGGAAAATTTATTTTGATGGCTCATGTTCCAAAGGATCTGGTGCAGGGATATTTATCGTTTCTCCTTTGAGAGAGAGATCCAATTTTTCTTTCAAACTTGAATTTGAAGCAACTAACAATGTGGCTGAGTATGAAGCTCTGTTGATTGGTTTAAAAACAACAAAAGATATGAATATTTCATAAATTTATGTTTATGGAGATGTTGAACTTATTATTCAGCAAATCATAAATGTTTATCAAACTAAGCATCCCAAGCTCATAGATTACTAGAATGCAGTATGGAGTATTGTAGAAAACTCATTCACTAGTAAAAAATGATGAAATTGATGACCAGGTGACTAAAAAAGTTAGTCACCACAATTATTTCAAGTGAATTACTACTAAATTTGATTAATTTTAAGTGATCGAACTAAAAATGACTAATTTAGTCTACGAATAAAATATACGACTACATAATAAGTGACTAAACTAAAAGTAACTAACTTAAATGACTAATTTAGTCTAGGGATAAAATATATGACTAGATAATAAGTGACTAAACTAAAAGTGACTAACTTAAATGACTAATTTAGTCTGGAATTAAAATTTATGACTAGATAATAAGTGAAAAAATTAATAATGATTAATGTAAATGACTATTATAGTCCAAGAATAAAAATATGACCAAATAACAAGTACAACAAGTATATGAATTAGTAATTTATGTCAGTAATTTCTAATTGTGTCACCCCATAAATGGAAAATTTCAATTTTGATATCGAAGTGTTACATTTCACTACAGAAGTCTTTGAATCCATCTGTAGTGTTAAAATTCTCTTAGTTGTGTCCACTCTTTCCATCAGCCTGTTGATAAGTATTGGATGACACTCCTCCAAGAAAAAATGTTGGATACCATTCCCCTCATTTACCTTAGAGTGATTAGACCCATGATTCCCCTTGCCACCAATATGGGCTCCTCCTCCCCGACGACTCTGCTTTTGAACCCTCAAACCCCCACCCTTTCTAGGCCCCTTCTTACCTCCTCCATGGCCCCCACACGTACCCACACTAGCGAGTTGCGCATGCCCCGCAGTTTTTCCACCCCTACATGGATCTGTTGTGATTATTGCCAAGTCTTCCACCCCCACAAGGCCATGGACGATAGGGGAGGGAGAATGCCCACATAGCACTGGGGGCTTCATAATTCGCCAATGTGGAGGAGCCCTACTGCATGCAAATTCCAGAGACCAGACGCCCCACCAAATAAAAAAACCACCACCAGAAAAGGAGCCAAATGTTGTCGCCCACCACCGTAGGGAAGCACAAAGCCACCTCCCACTACCAGATAAAGACTGCCACCACCAGGAAAACCAAATACCACCACCAACCATTAAACCAACACAGTCAATTGAACAATAAAAGATGACAAAGTAGTTGATTCCTGAGCATAACTTCCCCTAGGGCAACGACCAACCTCCAAATTATCCGCACAGAGACCAGACACCAACCCACCAAACACCATCACACCCGCGCCGAAGGGCAAAAAATTGGGAAAAGAAACTATTTTTCGGTTTCCTAAACTACAGATTCCAACTTCCTCTCTTAGCATGAAAAAACGAGCTCACCTAAAACCAAAAAAAATGGAAATGGGCGAGATCACTTCACTTCAAATTCCTATCCTCAACCCAGATGCCGAAAATGGCTAACAAATGAAGCAGCAACGATAATTTGAACACACCACACTAAAAAATGCCCACGACAAGAGCACACCATTAGCCATTCCCTATGTAAATAGTTGACGTGCGATGTTTACACTTCCTCCTCGGAGGCCACCGCCAGGACCAACACCTCTCAACAACAACTATGTCTAATGGAAACCCCAAATTTACCTTCAAAATTCAAATTTCTGAAGTCCTACCAAAATGTGTGCAGCCCGGGTCACCGGGGTCACTCTCTGCACGCATTTTCCTAATTCAACTTATTGTCGTGAAACTCAGGTCAATTGGGTCACATAATGCACAATTTTGTCCACACCCTGACCTCCTCCGCACCTCTGAATGCCTTTTCTGACTGCATGCCCTAGATCACCCGACTCTGCCCATTGTTTTGAACGCGCCATGGAAAACACTCAACTCGACCTGAATGTTCTGAACGTGCCCTCCAAAATCACCCGAATATGCCCACACCTATTCCTGGATGCAATTTCTGCTCATGGTGTGGGTGCATGTTCTGCACAACCTGCGACCTGACTCTGCCCAAAATTTTATGCACAAGTATTTTTTGTTTTCCTTTGCTCCCTCAACCCTTTGCTCTAGTCCTTCGTTGCAACTCCGTGTAGCTCGAATTTGAACTTGGTTGAACATTGAATGAATAATTTTATGAACCCCCACCACGCATTATGTGTGTGTGTGTGTGTGTGTGTGTGTGCGCACCATGCGGACCCGTTTAGCCCTGGGTCATGACTCTGCATGAGTTAGCCCGCCCACCATCACGTTGGCCTGCACACAATTAAGAAATTTTGGCCTCTCCAATAGTGATAACATGCCGTCCCAACCAAAATTATGACTTATTTGTTCCATATAAATTTCCAATGCTCACGCTTTCCATCACACAAGACTTTCTTCGTCTACGGGTCGCTTGAGTCCCCCGGGTTAGCTCAGTTGCTCATGCCTCATCGTGCCCAAGTCTCTCAACCACTACATGGCACGCCCATATCACCGAATGCACCCACCAACATGACTTTGCCTAATGCCTTTGACTCGTCCACCCATTATGGGGTGCATGCCCATCCGTTGCCATTGGTCGCATCCACCAAAACGCATGATTCTGCTCGCCGCTACATGACATGCCCAAGGTGTCCGCTCGCCAATATGGCGTGCCCATCGCACATCTTTGTCGCACATACCTGAGTTGGGCACCCATTGCGCCATGGCGCTCCCACCACCACTCGATCGTCGCAACACTAACTTGCATTGAGGGCGTGACACACCCTCACCCTTGTATGTACTCATGCAAGACAAAACATGATAATATTCTTAACAATCTAGATAGATATTTTGTGACATGTACTAAAAATCTTGAAGGCCATGGCTAAAACAAGTGAAATATCAAATCCATCTTTGTTACACGTTTTTCATTAATCCACTTCAAAAAATTTGGTTGAGATGCATGAGTTTTATCTATAACAACAAAGCTTTGTCTAGTCTTACATTTTCTTGAGCTATGCCTGAATTTTCTAAATGTGCCTATGACTCATCTCTATATGTTACAACTCTAGTCCAAGTTGTTGGGGTCCAACTAGCATCAACATTATTTTTGTGGCTTCTTGGTCATCAAATTATTTTCATAAAAGCATTGATTTGACAATATTGGATGCTTGTTAATCTCATCTACCTTGTATCCTCCAAAAAATCGTGTTTCTTCTTTGAGAGGAAGGTTTGGGATTGTCTTTGCATTTAAATCATATGATTGTTTATTCCTATATGATTATGCCATACTGGTAATTGGAGGAAAATTTCCCCGTTAAATATTCCCACATCTATTGAAGGAAATGTGGGATAATTTTGAGTATATTGTAGAAAAATCAATTGTTTGAAACACATACAAGGTGTCTCACTTCAACAACAAGATAAACTACACAAGTTTCAAGATAGACAACAAGATAAACATAGTGAGAAATTGTCGACCTATCACACTTTTTAATGTGTCCTATAATCAAGAATATGGCAGCCTGAACCATTTTTCTTGATCAACTGGAGTTTATTAAGAGACATTTTATCCTAGGTAATATTATTACAACTTGTGAAGTTTTTGAATGAGTATCAAAGACAAGTCACATAATTATAGATGAAGATAGGAATAACAAATATGAATCCAAAGACATATTTTCTACTAAGGTGAACTTATTCAAGCCTAGAAAAATAATGTAAATATCCAAATGATATACCCTCTTGAATGCTTGGAATAAGGAGATAATGTGGTGTAAATACTTCATTAATATGCCCTCCATGCAAGTGGCCAAAAACATAATGTATTCCCTTCAATTTCCAAAATGGTGATAATTTGTAACTCGTCATGCTGCCATGAATCGGTGAGTGACTCCCTTAGTTGGAGTGCCCTAATTTTCTAGGAATGAGCATTAGGAACATGTCAAAAATAAGCTTTAAATGAGAGAGTGCACAACTGGTAACTGCCAATACATTAGCGCCTCCCCTGTAGCTGAGTGATGCATCCTATTTTGTGCTAAGGCAACTCCCATTCGTATCTTCTTCTCCTCACTGTTGTTGTAATTAATGTTTAAAAATTACCGCAAGGGATGTTCCCTTAAGAATGTTAATCACCTATGCTTTCTTATCGATTTCTTAAGAATGAATATCCACCAAGATTTCTTATCGCTAGTGCCCTTGGTGCATCTATAGATCTACCGCAAGGGAGACCTTAGTGACACATAGGATAAACTCAGGTAGTTTAGGTTTCATAAGACCTTCTGAACCACCATATAAAGGTATATTCTCTTTCAATATATTCTTACATTGACTAAAAGCATTGTAAAGTTTCAAAGGAAAGATCCTTATTGGTCATGAAACTTTAACACCTATAGCATAATTCCATTCACTAGTCTACCTATCAAAAAAAACTCAGGAAATTTAGGGATTGAGCATAGTAATTTCCTACCATTATATAAGGTGATAGTTGAGTCAAGGTCTTTTAATGGCGCTAGGTTTCCAAGACTTGAAATTAACCTATTCACAACTAAAATCTACTACAGACATTGAAGATGGATTCAATTTTAGAAACTATCCTTTAAAAAGAGGCCATTTTTTCCCCAAAATGACAATCTCTCCTGCAAGACCTTGCCACAACTTCCATAGTTGTCAAATTTTACAATAATAGAACCTCTAAAGTACAAGCTTACGATATACTTAGAACATAGGTTGGAATTTATTTGATTCTTTAACTCTTTAAATGATGACTAAATATCATTAAATATATAGATTGAACATTTGATTGTAGTTATTGATGAACTTGTTAACCATCCATAGACAAATACTCCCCTCGGATATGTACTTGATTTTGTCCATAATGAAAGAATCCTACTATTTTTTTGGTATATTTGACAAGACTACATCTTTAAAGTGATGAAGATTTAATTATTAATGTTTAACAATCCTTTAAGAGGGAGAGACAATCAAAGTCACATATGACGAGGTATTCCCTTTGTTTAGCAAACCTCCATGGAAATAAGCAATACATGCAATATCAACCTCTTGTTTATGTGATAATTAAGGAATGTATATCCATTCTCTCAAATATTAGTCTTAGATAATGAGAAATAGTATCCTATTTATTCTAAATAACCTTTAAATCTATTTATAGAATGCCTTCTCACCATCACAACCACTATAGTCATTTTTTAAGACAAAAACTACATCAAAACTCTTTAAATATGCAAATAAACAACTTCTACACATGAAGGTGAAAGCATCTTTTAAGCATGTTTAAAGCAAATAAGGATATAGTATAAAAGAATAGACAAAATTTTATATAACAATAATTTAAATAATTATCTTTAACTAAAATATAATAAAAAAGTAAAAATTAACCTTAATAAGTAAATAATTTATGTAAAATCTTAATGTATATCCATTCAATGTGGCTCAAAGAATTGAGATATGCCATTATTATCCCACCCACTCTTACTTTCATTCCTTTTCCCTCTTAAGCCCATTTATTTTCCCAAGTAAAAAAAATTATTACTCTGTAAAATATTCCAAATTCCATCCTGCCTTAAATTTAAAAGCTCTTTGTGTTTTCCCGCGCTTATATCTCTATTTAAACGAGTCGAGTACTCTCCCTTGTGTGGAGATGTGCGTAGATCTCAGAACCGTAAAGGTTGTATTAAGCAATGGAAGCATGGTATTGAAGATCTGGGTTTCATCGGAGGACATGGAGGAATTTTTGTTCGTGATGGTCGAATTCCATATGGTGATCTCTCGATTTCAATTCACTCTCTGAATCCAATAGGTTATCGATCTTTATTATGGGCGGTACTATGACTGAGACTATCGCAAAATATGGGAAGCTATTCATTTGGGTTTGGATCTGACTGAGACTTGCAGGAAGAAGGGGAAGTTATTTGTCTGGGACTGAAAAGAAGTAGAAAGTGCAATGTTTAAATACTAATCACCAAGCCCCAGATCTCTTCCTACACGGTGCCCAATCACAGTAAAAACGTGTTCACAAAAGGTATTTTTATCCAAGACAACACTAAAATTGCAAAACCCTATAATTTTTCTTGTGTTTGTCACGAATCCTCTATTCTATAAATAAGCCCCCTCAATTTTTTTCAAAATGACCTTGTATCTATGACCACACCATTATTTTCAATAATTTTCTGAGCTCATTGCACCCATAATTTTCTTGTTCGTGGTGAAGTTTTTAGCGTTGCTCAAAACCCTACACCACTGGCAACAGTAGGCAGTCGACAACAAATCAACGCATTCTTTGAGGTGACAGAAGACTTATACATCTCTGGAATTCAAGGAAAGCAATAGCGACAAGGACAGGTCCTCTCCCACTCGCTCTCTTGCCAAGCACCGCAGAGGATCTACACGCGGTGTTCCAAAAATTCGACGCCAACAGCGATGGTAAGATCTAGTGGCTGGAGCTCGGCATGCTTATGGGATCCCTTGGCTACCCTACCTCCAACAATGAGCTCTGATTCCAACGGTGATGGTTTCATCTAATTCTCAGAATTCGCGGAGCTGTTTTTTTTAAATGGATTTGCATCATATTGAGCTCCTAATTTTTTTCTGAATATGTCTCAGAGCGCCTATAGCAACAATTCTATGATCTGTGACAGTCTCAAATTACAAGCCCGCCTCAGTCATTGTCGAATTCTCGTCGAGGGGTCCCGGAATATTCACTAAAATCCACGTCAAGGTTGGGCCTGTAATATAAACAACTATCAATTCAGTCGTTTCCTAAAAATACTTTTAGTGTTGACGACCCACGCCGCCTCGAGGGCATGAAAAGCACCTTCGGTATCTTTGACTTTGACAGAAATGGACTCATCCCCCAATGAACTTCTCAGGGTTTTCCACAGATGTTTTTTTCTGGAAGATTGTCAGATTATAATAGTGAGCGTCGATTCCAACGGTGATGGGTACCTGAGCTTCGACTAATTTTTTATCATGATGACGGCTACGGCTTCGGCTTCAACTACTTAGTAAAGGAGTCTGAACATTTATGTGAGAAATCGCTCCCGACAGCTAAAACAATAAGCTTTTTCACACTCCAGTTAATGGAGCCTGAGAAACATAATCAGTACGTCTCGCAGCTTTCTCCTGATAGCGACGTAGCATATCATCTCTCAACAATTCCTCTCAGTGCAAATCTTCTCTTAGCAGTTCCTCCCTCCATTAGGATTTCCTCTCAACGCAGATCCTCTCTAATCATTTGCTCCTCCCAGAATTGAAGCTCCCTACTACACTGAAGGTCAACTTGAACTCTAGGTTCAAGAGGGGGAGCTTCTATAGGAACGCAGTGATTTTCAGGGTGAAAATTAAACTGTGGTACACATCGAAAGAGCTCTGTAATATTTTTCACCTGTAAAACAAATAATTGTCCTAATTATAGAAGCCATAAAATAAATATGTGGAACATGAGTTTCTTTACAAATAATTAATTATAGATAGATACATGTTGAGGATTGAGTTCAAACCTAAACTTGTTCTTCCCATCATAGTTATTTTTTATTGCTTTCTTGAATATGTGGTGAGAAATCACTTTGAATAAAAAACCGCACCTACACAAAGATACTTCATTTAGAAAATCTAATCTCAATAGAAATCTGATGTGGAAAAGTATAGGAAAGACACGAAACCGAAATTTCATAAGCCAAAACTAAGATTGTATAAAAAAATTACCTATGCAGGGAATGGCCTTTTAGAACTTTGGAAAGCATCAGGTTCCAGATTCATTCCTCCGAAACCACACCTAAACAAACATACTTCATTTAGAAAATCTAATCTCAACATAAATTTGATGTGGACAAGTATAGAAAAGACAATAAACCGAAATTGAAAACACCAAAAATAATATTGTATAAAAAAATTACCTGTGCGGGGAATGGCCTTTTAGAACTCTGGAAAGTATCATGTTCTAGATTCATTCCTCCAGAACCACACCTGCACAAACATACTTCATTTAGAAAAAATATAATCTCATTCTAGTATGGACATCATGTATAGAAAAGACAAGAAACTAAAATTGCATAGGCCCAAAATAATATTGTATATATAGTCAAACATTGTATAAAAAGATTACCTGTGCGGGGATGGCCTTTTGAGAACTTCGGAAAGCATCTGGTTCCACGTTCATTCCTCTGGCAGACATAGCCTTATAGATATCATACATTATTCTAAGGTCAAAATCATACGAGAAGAGCTTCATTCCGAGCTTGACCTTTTCTACAAACTCCTTTTTGGTTGCAGGAAAGCCAAACACTTTGTATCGGAAACACTCCTGCTTAGCTTCAGAATTACACATAAAAATCAAGCCCCCAAATTTATATTTTCCATGACTACCATCTAATTCATTATTTGCTTCCTGGACGCCTTATTTTTTCCTTATTATTTTTATCAACATTTGACATAGCAGGGTCTATTGAACCGTCCATAGGTTCGTTCTCCTTTACATTCATCTCTTTCTTAACAGTCTTATCAACAACATTAGTTGGTGCTACCTTCTTTTTAGATCCTTAAGCTACTAGCTGACCATCACATGATCTCTTCTCGTTCTTTCTTTTGGCCATCTTGTTTACTAGCTTTAAGGAAATTTACGGGTAATTGGCTGGTAGATAATTTCCACGGAATCCAATATCAAGGCACAAAAACTTAAAAAAATACTAACTTGTGTCAAATATGCAAGGCTGACAAGATGACTACAGAGCTAAATGGATACATATTTGAACATAATGATTTTTTTATGCTTAAATCGTAGTTAAATGGGACTCATTTTATATAATTTGATAAGGGTTAATATAGAATAACTAGTCGACCCTTAAAATGCATTCTAATTTAAATTTCAATATTTCTCTACATGTATTTCTCACTTTTAATTTCTTCTTGAATTCACAAATGAAGGACCTTTAATATCATGATGGAAAATGCTCTTCATCTGATTATAAATGAGAAAAATTTCATAGATGAAGCACTATGTTTGGAACAAAGAATCCATGGACGTCATTCGTTCTAATCCCGCAAGTTGTTTATCAAGTTTGTTAGGTTTGTTTGCTTGTATTTTATGTTCTATTTTTTTCTCTCGTAGTTAGAGTTTTCTATGGCTGAATGAAACTGAGGGCTCATATCGCATTGGTTCCATCGTGTTTCAGAAAAGCTTTGCCCAATGGGAAAATTTTACGAAGACCATTCTCTCGGAGAAAAGATGAAAGAGTTTACAAATATTATATATGAGCTTGAAAATTGTATGTTCCGCCTCTTCAAACAGTGACTCCAAGGTATCAAAGATGAATTGGAAAGACCTCTACAAGGAGTCCTCGTTTTCAAAGATAACGTGGTGAAATGCACAAATAATATTTTTTCCAGTTATTTCCTTCAATAATGCAGATTGCATACCAATTCAGACCTTTCCAGGTATAGAACATACTCATTCTGTCATGTAGATATTTTTTTTGGCTATGTTGCTTCGATGCCTTGATGAATGGGAAATTTAGAATTCAAAATGCATGGGAACCCAAATATTACCTTGGGTGAATGATCTAGTCCTATAGAAGGTCATTGGAATTTGTGGTTCTGCTATGTTTATTATATGCATTGTGAAGCTAATTTGAAGTTGAATGATAGGTCCTAATTGAAATGATGATATTTTTCATTTTTATGGACATAAGCAGTCATTTACAATATTATGTGGATTTTTAAAATTAAAACCATTAAGTTTATGAAGTTTGATATTTTTAATCTCTCTTATTGTTCATTTCCTTCTTATATATTAAGAGATCTACATCTATATCATTTACTATTGGCTTCGATTTTGACTAATATTCATGTGGAAACAACCTAACGCATGCCGCAGATTGGCTCCCCCAAAGAACCTACCTAACATCGCTTCTATTTAACTACAACCCATAATACTTCTTTAGAACCAGTTCATTCTAGAGGGATATTCTAAACAAGGTACGGGCTAATGAAGT
This sequence comes from Pinus albicaulis, assembly GCA_034641835.2. NCBI lineage: Eukaryota > Viridiplantae > Streptophyta > Pinopsida > Pinales > Pinaceae > Pinus > Pinus albicaulis. Next base: position 661,312,952 of record CM076584.1, on the reverse strand, counting down.
GATTCTTAGTTGCATAATTGCATTGCATCTGATCTAACATATGGGTGTTTTAGCATTCCCCCTTGTCAGCATGTGCTTCACAAAGAAACCAATGTGGAGTAACATCCTTGACCAAGCCTTTCTTTGTGCCCTAGCCATCGAATGAAAACTTGAGAGATGCCCTCGCTTCCAACCCTCTTTAACCCAATAGTATTTTTTTCAGTAGAAAAAAAAAAAAAAAAAAAAACTAACCATATTTAATAAAAGTAGTACATACATCTTGGATTGTTATCCTTCATAGAATCTTCTCAAAGCAGCATCAAATAGAAATCCTATAGGCTAGAACTTAAATCAACCTAATTCTTGTAAAAAATATGTCTTCGCACAAAAAAAATCCCAGTGATTCACAAATTAAAAACTAAGTTCATGTACATATGTCTTTGTTATTTCCTATAGCTTATCAAGATATATGCCATATAAATATTGGCAAACAAAAAGGAACTTCCATCAATTTTATGCAAACAGACTGTTTTGAACCATCATCAAAATCCTCCATATTAAGTGATCCTCAGAACAATGTTTGTGTCGTTGTTCCAAATCATCAAGCATAGTTGATAGAACCTGCATTGATCAAGACCTCGTTGTCAAAATATGAGAAAAAATTTACCTGTCTGTTTGTTGATACCTCTCTTAGAAATCAAATCAACACTCCAATTCTGGTCTCTGAATAAATGGTCAAAGTTAACACTTTGAAACTGTCTTATCAATATTTTATTTCTAGCAATTGAGTTTTTTAAAATGGGGGGATTGAAAACACAGTTTTCCTTTACCCATTCGATTATTCCCTTAGCATCTCCAAAAATTTGTATGCATTCAATGCCCAACCCTTTTTACGCAATCAAGACTCCCCACAAAGTGATGATTTCGGCTCTAATATTAGCCCCCCTGCCTGCTTCCCACCAAAAATGATGACATTTTGATGGATCTGTGTAAATCACTTCTCCACATATGCATATCGTCCTAGTGCTAGCCCCATCAAAAAATCCAATAGGAAAATACTAACATACCTCTACCTATCTGAAGGTTGTGTAGCCTTTTTATGGTGGAAGAGATCTGATATAGTTGAAATGTCCCACACATTTAATGATGTCCTCCTTAACCTATATATCACGATTCTCAAAGAGAATGGCATTGCAACTCCTCCACATGATCCATAATATATATAAAGGAAGAGTCATAAATGCTTTATCTTTTATCCATACTTTAATACAATTGTAGAGTGAAGTCACATGATGCAGGGGCATTAGGCTTAAGAAATACTTTGTATTTTTATAAGACATAGGGGGGTCTTATGTTTTTGAATTCTCATGTAATTATTAGTATTTTGAATAAAATAGTGAGGAATTGTAAATGTTCTCGAACCATTAGAGAACATGAGAGGAAGGTGATTTGTTAGGAATGTGAAGGGACAATCGAATTAGGATTAGTTTCAATTATTTTAGGGATTGAGTCTAAATTTAGGATGTTGAGAATTCCAAGAGTCTTGGGTGAGCTGTTAGGGAAACTGAATTGATTCCTCAGCATTTGGTATAAATGTAAGCCTATGGGCAGATAGGAGGGAGCGGTTAAGAGGCAGAGCAAGAGAGTAGAAGGGCCATCGAATTGAAGATCAGGCCTAGAAGGAATTTTCAATGTAAATACTTTTTTAAATACAGAGGTTTTATTTTTGAATTATAGAGTTGATTTGTATCATTGAGCAATTATTCATTATTTGAGTTTGTGTGGAATTGACATCATTAAAGCAATTTCAAGTGAAAATAGGTATACTGTTTCAAAGCACACAGTGCGTTGAATATCACGTCTTGAAATCATAATTGGGGTTTTACTGTGGATTGAACCATAGAAATTCAATCCATATGCAGATAAAAGAACAAGGATGTTGAAGCCTGTTCGAAGGAACCTAGAGTAGAATTCGATCCTTTTTGAAATTGCTGGGTTAAATGTACTCTAAGTGTCATTGAAGAAATTGACATTCATGTCGATGTTTTGATGTGAAATTGAATGGGCATAAATCTATGAATTTAAGTTCTGTGTGTTGATTTATTGATAGATAATGAAATCTATCGTAAAAGGGCAGAACCTTTATAAGGATTCTATGTAGGAAGTCAAAGAGAAATCTCTGTATAGACAGAGTGAGACTTTGAATTCACACTCAGGGTTTTATTGTGTTGGAATCGATGGGTCTGAACCACAGATGATGAGTAATTGTGGTTAATTACTATGAAGAAATGTTGGATGAGTGGATCGAAATGGTAGCAGTGTTGTAGTGGAAGCGAAGGAGCGCGTTATGAATTAGAGAAACCCCATAGAATTGAACACAGATTGCGAAATAACAACTGGAAGACATAGTCTATCAAAGATCAATGAATGCGGAATTAAATCAAATATAAACATGGAAGGGCAGAATTAAGAAATGAAGTGGAACCATGAAGATAAGGAGTAGAACCGACAACTGAACAGTGAGGGCGATTTCCAAAATCAAACTGGCAGTATCGCGCGGCCTTTTGAATGGTAAGTGGATTTTACTTTTGGAATGTGATATCACCCGTTTCTCGACACGTGGTGTTAAGTGGTATTTAAAAACCATTTATATCGCGCAATTTTTGAAGATTAAGGCTCGTGCATTTTGGTTACGCGACGATCGTCGGATGAGCGTTCAATTGAGTTTTGGAACACAATGAAATATGGACCATCTGATCCATTCGGCAATTAGTGCAAAGGTAAGTCAAATTGTTGTGGGACCTGAATGAGTATTATGTTGATAATTGAGGTTTTAAAACCAAGTTGAAATGTTAACATGACATAATGGAATGGTGGCCAAAGTTAATTGAATGGGTGTGCATATAAACGTTATTCCTATATGTGTTGATGCATTTGATCAATGTTTAATCCAAAGTCGATTTTTGTATGAGATGAATAAGCCGTGGGTAAATCTAAGGTACATTTTGATTGTTATTGCCTTGATTGTATTGAAGTCGAGATATTAAAAACCATATATAAATGTTGGGTTGGATTATAAAAGTCGAATGTTGATTCACATTTTCATAAAGGGTGTAGGCCGAGGTTTAAGCTTTGGGTTCAAATTGAAACTCAAATATTTATTCAATTTATCATAAGATGGGTATTCCAATGGTTTTATAACCATTGTTTAAAAAAATAGAAAGCTTCCGCATAAGATAATTGAATCTGGGTTGTACATGTTGGTTTTATAACCACCAAACAGATGAAGGAAAGTGCTTCCACATCAATTGTGTGAAATTTTCCAGATTTAAAATTATTTGGGGAAAAAAATTTTGGAATGCAGTTTTATATGCATAGCTTGTGAATGAGATTGTGGGTTAGCAGGTGAGCTCGCCATCAAGTGGTATCAGAGCAGGATAGCTCTGTTTAGAATTGAAGATTTTTTTTAAATATGGATATGTGATGAAGAAGAAAGAAGATCAGATTCTAAAATCTGATATGCAAAGGTACATAGAGTTGCAGAGAACAGAGATTTGCATAACTAGATGAATGAAGAACAAGATCATTCAGGGATCTTGTAGGTAAAATAATTTTAAATCTGATTTGAAATTTATGATTGCAGAATTGTGGTTGCAGAAAGTACAGATAGAGTTTTCAGCTAAAGGTTGGATAGGGAGAACAAATGCAGTGTTCTCAAGAGAAGGTGAGTTGATGAGAAGTGTTTAACTCTGGTTTGAAGAATTGTTTGCAGAATTTAGATTGCAGACAATGGAAGAAATCTCAGCAAAATCAGATCACATCTTTGAGAGCAGTGATGAAAGAGTCCAGCAGAGGATTCTAAAGTAAAGAAGAAAGTGCGGCAAAACCTTGAATAAATTCAACAGAGGTTGAATGAGTTCTAAAATTTGCAGAGTGAAGCCTAGAGAGAGAAGAAGAGAGTGCTCAAAAGGTTCCAGCAAAAGGAGAACCAGTACTTTCCAAGAGCCCAGATCCGGCGAAAAGGATTGGTGAGCTAAGTGGCAGCAGGAGAGCTTGTTGTTGCAGAGGCTTAGTGTAGCTTATGAGTGAAGAACTCATGGGGAAAAGGATGACTACTGATATTCATAGAAGAGATAGCATGGGTTCTAAGAGAGGCCACAACGGAAAAGAGAAAGAAGATGCCAAGACAAATGGCATGAGGAAGAAATTGAATGATGCAGAATATTGGAAAGAGGTAGCTGAGATCATAGAACAGTTTAACAAACTGAAGATGATGATAGAGGAAAGCCAGAGATTTGGTTGGCTCATGAAGAAGAGAGTAAAGTGGCAGAGGCTACAACAGAGAAGAAACCAGCAAGAGAACATGCAGTTTTCAGAAAGGATGAGAAATCTTGAACAGAGGATGGGTGTACAGTTGAGATGTGCAGAACTCAGAACAGCTGAGTTGAGAAAAGAAGTTTTTGTTTGTGAAGCAGAACAGAGTAGAGGTGAAGAATACAGATCTACGAAGGATATTATGAACCATGATGGAGACTCAAGGCAGCAAGAAGTTTGTCTTGCTGAAGAGGAAATCATTGATGATTTCCTGAGTTATTGGACAAGTCCAGATCAACTGGATGATGTAAAGCCTTGTATTTTTTAATCTGACAATTGTGAGATGATTACAGGTTCTACAGAAGAAGAGGATCAGTCAGAGGCACTGATAAATGAAGCAACCGAGACTGAAAATACTTGTGGTTTTAAAACTAAATAGTTGTGTATGTTTGCAAGAACATCACAGTGAGATGAACAAGCTTTAAAGTTTGTTGAGGAGGAGGAATTGAATCTGAAATATGTTCAGATAAATGCTGAGATAGAAAGATCTCAGGAGGAATTGAAGACAAGGGAGTCTAATAAGAATATTCAGCAGAGTATTGAGGCAAGAGATGAGGGACCATCTGAAGATCGGTCAAGAACAAGTGAAGGTATAAAGGGTTGTGTGAGGTTCCCAAAATCTACTCAAATTGAATTTGTTGAATTGTATAGAAGGTTGTATTTTCAAAGAAGAGAATTGGAGAAGAAAAGGACCTATGCACAGTATAAATTGCTGAAGAAGCAAGGCAGAGCAATTGTCATGAATGACAATCAGAGAACAGAGGATAAGAATATGATTCAGCAAAATGAAGAAGTTCATTTTGGTGAATCACAGCAAAAGGACATTCATGAAACAGATGATGGAGAGAAGGAGAGACTAGCTGGCAGTCTCATGGGGGATACTGATGTGCTGATAGAGGAATTGGAAGGAAACTCAGAACAACATACTGATGTGTTTTCAGAGGATGAAGAGGTATTGAGACCTTGTAATTTTAGTGTTGAAGGTTCATGTGTTAATTATGCAGACAAAGAAGAACAGCAAATGGAAATTGTCAGGAAATGTAATAAGAAGGAAACTATGTTAGCTGAAAACATAGTGAAGGATCATCATTTTAACATGGTGATTGGAAAAGTGAAGATAACTCTAGAAGTTGAGGAGAAAGATAGTGAAGATCTTATGTGTCCTGAAGAAGACTTGAAGCCGTAGAGAGAACAATTGGTGACTGGATCATCAATTGAGACCATTGGGTCTTGTGATTTTGACACTGACAGTTTGATTGTGTTTACAAGTGATGCAGAAGACAATCCATCATTTGGAATTGTCTTGAGAGAAGAAGAACTGTTGCAGAAAGAAGGTGAGACAGTCATGTCTCATATGCAGAAACTTGTTACTATTGGTAACAAGGAAGAATTGGCTTGTTTGATGGGCCAAGAGCAGACTGTGGGGCAGATTTTTAAAACTGACACAGTAATGAAGAATCAGAATTATATTCTGATAGAAGGTGAAAAGGCAGGATTTGAAGAACTTGATTTGATTGCCAGAATCAAACAAGAAGGTGCAAGACAATTATTGAATATTGTCAAAGAAGAAGAAGAAGATGTTGAATTTAAATTGCAGCATACTAGTGATATGAAACAAGTACAAGTGAGATGGTTGAAATGTTTGCTGAGGAAATTTGAACAAGAGGAAGAAATTGTAGGCACTAGAGTAAAAACAATGTTAGCAACAATCGGGGAGGTAACAGCAAAGGCAGTTACAACAGTAGAAATTGGAGGCAGCAGCAGTGGGCAAAGTCATTTCCAGATAGAAGATAAAATGGACAGGGAAATTGAAAGCATCAGAAGACTGATGATGAAGGTGCCCTAGAAGCAGCAGACAGCAGCAAAAAATCAGAGGAATTTAAAAAAAGAAAAGACAAGAACAGAATGTGAAAGTACAGCTGGTGGTAAATTGCAGAACAAGATATGGAAACCTGGAGAAGTGTAGTTGGAGAATAATGCAGCTGTTGGACAGCAACAAAGCAAAGTATGGGATCCAAGAAGACAAGGACTGGAGGCACATGATCAGGAGATCATGATCAATTTTAACCTTGGGAGTCTAATGCAAGGGCATTAGGTTCAAGAAATACTTTGTATTTTTATAAGACATAGGGGGGTCTTATGTTTTTGAATTCTCATGTAATTATTAGTATTTTGAATAAAATAGTGAGGAATTTTAAATTTTCTTGAACCATTAGAGAACATGAGAGGAAGGTGATTAGTTAGGAATGTGAAGGGACAGTCGAATTAGGATCAATTTCAGTTATTTTAGGGATTGAGTCTAAATTTAGGATGTTGAGAATTCCAAGAGTCTTGGGTGAGCTGTTAGGGAAACTGAATTGATTCCTCAGCATTTGGTATAAATGTAAGCCTACGGGTAGATAGGAGGGAGTGGTTAAGAGGCAGATCAAGAGAGTAGAAGTGCCATCGAATTGAAGATCAGGCTTGGAAGGAATTTTCAATGTAAATACTATTTTAAATATAGAGGTTTTATTTTTGAATTATAGAGTTTGCAAATGAATTGATTTTGAGAATCTGAACTCTGGTTGATTTGTATCATTGAGAAATTATTCATTATTTGAGTTTGTGTGGAATTGACATCATTAAAGCAATTTCAAGTGAAAATAGGTATACTGTTTGAAAACACACAGTGCATTGAATATCACGTCTTGAAATCATAATTGGGGTTTTATTGTGGATTGAACCATAGAAATTCAATCCGTATGTGGATGAAAGAACAAGGATGTTGAAGATTGTTCGATGGAACCTAGAGTAGAATTCTATGCTTTTTGAAATTGATGGGTTAAATGTACTCTGTGTGTCATTGAAGAAATCGACATTCATGTCGATGTTCTGATGTGAAATTGAATGGGCGTAAATCTATGAATTTAACTTCGTGTGTTGAGTTATTGATAGATAAATGAAATCTATTATAAAAGGGCAGAACCTTTATAAGGATTCTATGTAGGAAGTCAAAGAGAAATTCTCTGTATAGACAGAGTGAGACTTTGAATTCGCACTCAGGGTTTTATTGTGTTGGAATCGATGGGTCTGAACCACAGATTATGAGTAAGTGTGGTTGATTACTATGAAGAAATGATGGACGAGTGGATCGAAAAGGTAGTAGTGTTGTAGTGGAAGCGAAGGAGCGCGTTATGAATTAGAGAAACCCCGTAGAATTGAAGACAAATTGTGAAATAACAACCGGAAGACATATTCAAAAAAAGATCAACGAATGCGGAATTAAATCAAATATAAACATGGAAGGGCAGAATTAAGAAATGAAGTGGAACCATGAAGATAAGGAGCGGAACTGGCAACTGAACAGTGAGGGCGGTTTCTGAAATCAAACCGGCAGTATCGCGCGGCCTTTTGAATGGTAAGTGGATTTTAATTTTGGAACGTGATATCACCCATTGCTCGACACGTGGCATTAAGTGGTATTTAAAAACCATTTATATCGCACAATTTTTTAAGATTAAGGCTCGTGCATTTTGGTTACACGATGATCGTCGGATGAGCGTTCAATTGAGTTTTGGAACGCGATGAAATATGGACCATCCGATCCATTCGGCAATTAGTGCAAAGGTAATTCGAATTGATGTGGGACCCAAACGGGTATTATGTTGATAATTGAGGTTTTAAAACCAAGTTGAAATGTTAACATGAAATAATGGAATGGTGGCCAAAGTTAATTGAATGGGTGCGCATATAAACGTTATTCCTATATGCGTTGATGCATTTGATCAATGTTTAATCCAAAGTCAATTTTTGTATGAGATGAATAAGCCATGGGTCAATCTAAGGTACATTTTGATTGTTAGTGCCTTGATTCTATTGAAGTCGAGATATTAAAAACCATATATAAATGTTGGGTTGGATTATAAAAGTCGAATGTTGATTTGCATTTTCATAAAGGGTGAAAGCCGAGGTTTAAGCTTTGGGTTCAAATTGAAATTCGAATATTTATTCAATTTATCATAAGATGGGTATTCCAATGGTTTTATAACCATTGTTTAAAAAAATAGAAAGCTTCCGCATAATATAATTGAATCCAGGTTTTACATGTTGGTTTTATAACCACCAAACAGATGAAGGAAAGTGCTTCCACATCAATTGTGTGAAATTGCCCAGATTTAAAATTATTTGGGGAAAAAAAATTTGGAATGCAGTTTTATATTCATAGCTTGTGAATGAGATTGTGGGTTAGCAGGTGAGCCCGCCATCATCACACAACCACCTTTTGATGAATATTAAGGTGTTCCATCACCCCTTTCCAAATGGCCTTAGCATAAAAACAACTATTGAAAAGGTGGTTTATCTCCTCCTTCCCTCTTTTGCACAAGATACATACACTGGGACCAACTAATCCCTTCTTAAGAAGATTCTACCAAGTAATGAATCAACTGTGGATGTGTTGCCTTTATCAGAAGGAAATGAGAACAATGAATGCATGTCCACTTAGAATGATTTAAGGCCATTGTTAGTTGAGGAAAGGCATATGGCAAGCACTCTCTGTTATAAAGGCCCAACATATATACCTGTAACTACTATTGCAAGTTTAACGCAGGACAATTGTACACATGCAAGGGGACAACATGTTTCTAGTGCAATGGCATATCCTTGTGCCAAGTTTGAAAATACCGATGTAAATGTTGATTTTGTAGACATGAATTTTGTGCAAAATTAAAATGTTGGGTGTCTTCTTTATCAAAGCATAATATTTGTAACCTCTATAGGTAAATTTTTTACACTTGATGGAGGTTCAGTCGATTTGGATGGAAAACATCTCTAATTTCAGAGTCTGATTCCCCCCTTGATGTTGAAAGAAAATTAGCTACGACTGATACAGGTACTATTGCAGTTAGAAATGCAGAAAAGCAAAAATATTGTGTCTTGTCCAGATGTATATATTGCAGCATTTCTTCCACAAGATAGAGAAGCGAGTGTGTGGGAAGCTAAATCTTCTCGGACTTCTGGTGGAGATGAGAAAGATGCATCTTCTACTAGGGGGATTCTAGGCATGAAAGTTGAAAACAAATATGCAAATAGTTGTGTACTGGATACCAATAAGCATGTTGAAGAGAGAATAAATCCAGAAGTTGATTTCAGTACCTCTAGAAAGCTTCTTGTTCAGGATGGAGTAAGTGTATAGTCTACACTATATAGCTCAACCATGAATTCATCTCAAGAAAATATAGGCGTAACCTTGGAGACTACAGATAATAGGAATGATGGTGTAGGTGTAAATCTGACAAGGATAGTTCAAAGTGATGGACATAAAGCAAGGTTATCAGATGGATTGGATCCTACTGGACAAGAATGTGAGCGAGCAATTTTAGCCAGCACGCCTTCTACGATAAAGGGCTCAAAAAAAATTCATGGTGAGATGACAGATATCAATGTGGGCCAGGGTCCAAAAACCAATGTGAATACTTATGAGAAACAAGCACATTGCAGAGATACTAGGTTTACATTTCAAAGGAAGCGTAGAAGAGAAGGCCCATTTCAGTAAAATGGTAACTTGGTTCAGGAAGAAAAGGACCCTAAAAAGGGGGAAACTAAACAGCATGAACATTTTTATGGTATTCTGTCTGCTAAATCACCACATAAACACATAATGATTTTGTTGGCATCACAAAATTCTAGCTTGAGATATATTAGATACAAAAAAAATTCTAATGTGACAAGCACCTTGCATGTTATTAGAAAAATTTCCATGTAGGGTCAAAATGCACTAAGCTAGTTCCATGTCATTAGAACAATTTTGCATCCCTCCTAGGAAACAAATCCATTACAGAATAGGAGTAGCCCAAGAATGAATTTATAACATCAAACCAAAAAATTACAAGCAATGTTAGTGAGTTTGTATTTCCAAGGCATCTGATAGAGAAAACCGGCTTTTATTTAGGGCTACTCATCCATATAGGATCCAATGTGTAATTGGTTAACTAGATAATGAATTTTATTTCCTCAATATCTTTGTAATTCTAATTAATGGCTCGTCATATTCTTCTATCATGCCTACAAGGGACCATGGGTAGGTATGACTAATGACTCTTCTGTTATTTTTTACTTTAGAGTAGGTGGTCTCAACAGAGTTATAACAGAGTCAAAAAGAATTATAAGCTTGACAACTATACAAATATTAATTGCCCTAAACTTGACATATTTACTCTTTGTTGATTATGCTTTTCTTTTGGGTGATAGGACCAAGGCAGATGCAATTAAGTTGAAGGACCCCACCCTTGAAGAACTGAAATTCCTACCTTAAAAATTATCATCAATTGAGGAGCTACAAGAATCAACACCATCTTTGATTTGAACCTAAACAGTCTCATTATCTCCGAGTATTTCCCTAATCACAATGACCAATAGATTCTCCTCATGGATTATTTTTCTCATTTTATCTATTATTAAAGTCCACAAAATGTATCCCTACATTTTAATCTTGGGAAAAAACATATAATTGTTATCATTTAAATTATACATATCTCTTGGAGCCCAAAAATCCATTTGCTTTGGATAAGCTTTATATATAACCTTAAAAGCAATCCTATTATAAAACGAAGGACCAGTATGTCCTATTGAGTCTTGACAAAGTATGATGGAATGAAATTGGGTGAAGACCAGATCTAGGTTTACCATGTCAAAACCTAGGTTCATTGAGATGATGACCTTGATTTGAAGATATCCACCATATGAACTAGGACCACCCATACTTATAGTTTCCATCTCTCTTTCATCATCAAGACTAACATACTAAGGACCTATAACCCGTGGAAGCCCATGGTAGTCATTGCAACGTAATTTATTAGAATACATGGCATGTCCACAAGTTTTTATATTTAATATTTGCCTCCAATGTGGCCATTTCTTATTATGAGATTTACCACATCCAAAAATAGCATCATTCACATCATTTTGAAGAATTCTAAAAATTAGGTCAACATGTTTTTTTTCACATTTACAACTTCCCTCAGATTTGTTGGTTCCTAAAGCTCGAGCACTTTGACAACAAAAATAGGCAAATTCAAACAACAAAAATGGTCCACTCTCTTTTCATTTTCTAATATTATAATGAAGTTTTATTAGAGACATTGTTTGTTTGTTTTTTTTTGTTAGAAAAGGATTTTCTCTTGGTTTTATGTGAATTTAAATTTATCATATGTGGCATGTTGATAAATGAAAAAGAATAATATGTGACATTTATCTTGCAGAAATTGATGTTGAATGAAATGATACATAGTTTAACCAAGCTACCATTCACCTTGGTAAAGGGGGAGGAACATCTTAAAAAACTACTTAAGAATACACCATATACAAATTTTGAACATAATTAATATATGTTTTTTTCTTTTTTATTACTAGCAAAAAATGATGAAATTAATGACTAGGTGACCAAAAATGTTAGTCACCGCATTTATTTCAAGTGAATTACTACTAAATTTGAGCAATTTTATGTGACAAAACCAAAAATGACTAATTTAGTCTTGGAATAAAATATACAACTAGATAATAAGTGACTAAACTAAAAGTGACTAACTTAAACGACTAATTTAGTCTAGGGATAAAATATATGACTAGATAATAAGTGACTAAAGTAAAAGCGACTAACCTAAATGACTAATTTAGTCTAGGATTAAAATATATGACTAGATAATAAGTGACAAAATTAATAATGATTAATGTAAATGACTATTATAGTCCAAGTATAAAAATAAGGCCAAATAACAAGTACAAAAAGTATATGAATTAGTCATTTATGTTAGTAATTTTTAATTGTGTCACTCCAAATATGGAAAATTGCAATTTTGGTACCGAAGTGTTACATTTCACTATAGGTGTCTCTAAATCCATTTGCAGTGTTAAAATTTAGAGACAAAGGGGTCTCTGAATTTACAGTGTTAAAATTATGAATACCCTTTTGTCTCTAAAGTTTAACAGTGCAGATGGATTCATCTATAATTTACATAATTGCATGTATCATCTATCAAATTTATACTAATGCCTTCATTATAATTTTAGTAAAGGTTATACTATTAATTAGATAGCCAAATTAATATTTATATTAATATTAATATTTGGCCATAAATTTTCATTTTTAAACTTCATTGATTTATGTTAAACGTGTGAGTTTTTTTAAATCTAAGGTTAAATCTTCATATTTACATTTAATAAATAGATAAATATAACATTTTTTTTTCCCGAGAAAAAATTGAACTTTCTATTATCAGAAACAAAAAGTTGCATCGCATATGTTGTAGCATTCCATAAGTCCTTGTCCCCAGAGGGAACAAGGAAAAAAAGACCGGCCAACCAACACCCATGGGAGTGAAGGTTCCAACTATGAAATCAAGATATCACTCAGAGACCATATTAGATAGAAGACCTGCTAAAGTGGTAAAATAACATAGCAATGATAATCATGTCATCACTTCGGGCCTCCGAAGAAGGAGAAACACCCGACAGATATGACAATGGCGCAAAGCCATCCTAAACCCAACCTCTCCACAACAAAGAGACCAACAAGTTCAATAAAATAATAATGTGTTATGTAATCAGTGAAATCCATAAATATACAAAAAATAGATATGTTTGTAGAAAATATGAGGCAACAAATATACATAGCTCTAGAAGATATAACAATGCTGGAGAAAATAAAACAGTAAATATAAACATGACTCTGCATGATGAGGGAAGGCCCTCCATCAGTATGGTCTAGTGTCTGACACACGAACCACCATACCATCCTTTTCTTCTATTGACCACGAGCCCTGAGCTTGTTTAAGACCGATCTTAGACAAAACGTCAGCCTGTTGGTTTTGTTCCCTGTAAATATGGCAAACAAAAATCCATGTAAAATGTGTTTTTAGTAATAGAATCTCATCAAGAATATGCAGTAATAAATAATTTTGACATATATGCATGTTGTTAAACCAATTTATGACATTCAATGAGTCTCCAAAGATTTGAATCGAGCTGATATCTAGGTGAAGTAACCAGCACAACAAGATTTTTAAGTTTTGTAGCTCTGCAAAGTTGTTTGTCCCCACACCAAAACTGATAGAGGCCACAAAAGAAATGTTTGAATTTTTGTGAATGACCATGCCAGTCCCACATAGCCCCTGAGCAACCACTCCATCAGAATAGGCCCAAGAAGTATCTGGGAGAATGATTTCATTTAGCACTCGTCTGGGATTAGCAGTTGAGGAAGTGGATGAGGAGGCCATGAATATCGCAGCACTTTGACCTGCCACCAGTGCTGGGGAGGAAAGGAAATATTTGAAAACACATTTTTTCCTAGACAACCAGATGCCCCGGGAAATAATCAATGGCAGACATCTGTGATCTGGATCTTTGCATCTCTCCCACCGGGACTTCCATGCATCTTTACAATTATTTCCCGCCCAGAAAAAATCCACATCACAGTGTGTAAGATTATATTCCCAGACCTTCCTGGCGAAGGGACAAAGGATGAATAAGTGGTCAATAGTTTCCTCCACCTATTTACATAGACAGCACCACCCGAGACCATTGAGGAAGCATTTTGTATAGAATCCCACGTCGACACTTTCAGGAAGAGAATGTTCTAGGAAAATAACTTGGAATTTGCAGGGAAACCGAACTCCCACAGAGCCTTGTACCACCATTATTTATTCCCTTCCTCCTTAGTGGCCATAATATAAGAATATCCAACCTTGGGTGAGTATATCCCATATTTTGAATGAACCCAGATAAAACTACCAGGAGACTCTTTTAAACGCACTCAGGTATTTTCCAGCTCTTTTATGTAGGCCTGCCATTCATCAACCCACTAATTTTCCAGTCCAATCTCATCTAATTTTCTCCAAGCCTGAGCCCAAATGGTGGACTGACCAAGTGCATTGATCTGGGCAAGCGTAATAAGGCCCTTCTGGTGCAAAGAAGCCCTAAGACCCTCCGAGAGAAAATAGTTTTCATTGCAGCCAACCCAAGGGTCCAGACTAATCCTGCAGCGCTCCCCATTACCAATATTCCAAGCATGTCCTTATCCCACCACATCAAAAACATGAATGGTAGCTTTCCAAATGTTGGAAACTCTCTTATTTTCTTTATCCAATGTTCTAATCCAATCGTCTAGAGGAACATGATCAATATATTTTCTTCTGACCACAGAGGTCAATAAATTATTTTCAGAAAGAATCCTCCAGATAGATTTAGTATCCAAAGTCGAGGTGAAAGGTTTTATTTTCTTGATACCCCAGCCTCCCCATTCCTTATGTTTTGCAATCTTATCCCACACCACCCAAGGAAGAATTTTCTTGTCCTCCTTGCCTGACCAAAGGAATTTGCTGCAGATGCTTCTGATTTTGTTGGGAATACCAATAGGGACCCACGCCAAACTAATCCAATAGACATGGATGGCTAATAAAACATATTTTATAAGAACTAATCTTCCTGCTCTAGAGAGCCACTTATGACTCCATGAATTAATTATTTTTTCAATTTTCGAGACCAGCCAATACCAATAATATTGTTTGCAATACCCATCTGGCTTAAGCAGAAAGCATAAGTAATTAATGCATGTTCCCAATGGCCCTTGTAGAAAAGGAAGGAGTCCAGAAGTCCATAACCAGCTTCGGAAATGCCCTAGTGTGCGAGGGAGGACTTCTGCTTGTTGATAGCTAGGCATGTTTCCTTCATGAAAATATCCAAGATTTCCTTTAATGTTTTTACTTTGCGCCTATTATCGCTGTTGAATAACATAATGTCATCCACAAAAAGGAGATGTGTAATGATAAAATTAGAAGCCACTTCAATACCCCCAAGGTTCCCAGATCTTCTGGCCTGGTGAATGAGTTGACTAAGGCCTTCAGCTTCCACAAGGAATAGTAATGGTGATAATGGAAATCCCTGTCTCAAGCCTCTTTGATTTGAAAATAATTGTGAGGCTACTCCATTAATAAGAACAACAAAACAAATATTAGTAATACACCTCATAACCCAATTAATAAAATCAATATGGAACCCAAGATGAGTCAATAGAAGTCTAAGGTATAACCAATTTATTCTGTCATATGCCTTAGAGAGATCAATCTTTACAACCATACATCTTTTGTGGGATAGTTTAATACTGTGGAGAGTCTCTTGTGCCACCCCAATGGCTTCATGAATTTTCCTTTCATCCAGGAAGCCAAAGTTTTCTTTTGATATGGATCTTGAGAGGATAGGCTTTAATTGATTGACAATCATTTTAAAAATAAATTTATAGATACAATTACAAAGGGATATAGGATGGAAGTTGTCGAAAGAGGACGGAGCATCTTTTTTTGGAACAAGGGTAAAAAATGTAGATTTGATGACGTCATGAATGTGGCCCAGTGACCGAGATTCCTCCACCACATTTGTAATGGCATCCCCCATCAGGTCAAAAAAGTGTTGAAAGAATTCCACAGTCCAACCATCAGGCCCAGGGTTTTTGTCAACTTGTTTAGCTTTTAAAATATGTTCAATCTCCTTCTTTTCCATAGGGGCCAAGAGTAAATTATTACTCTCTTCATCAGCATAACGAGGAAAAAGTTGAGCAACTTGAATGAGCTCCTTGATATTAATCCCTTCCTAAGAAGTATAAAGGCTTTTGAAATGATATCTCCCCATAGAAGAAATATCTTTGAAAGTCTTCGCCTTAATCCTAGCTGAATTTTCCATTTCCCAAATGGTATTGGTTTTTTTCCTCCCCTTAGCATAATTGTGATTTTTTTTTTGTATTTTCATCTCCCGCTGCAAGCCAAATGGCCTTGCTTCTCAAGCACCAAAGCTCTTCTCTATCATAAAGGATTTTCTTCCTTCTAGATTCCAACTCTTTGATATTATTCCGAGCCTCCTCATCCACAAAACCCTTCTCCCCATCATTGTACAAGGAGCCCAAGGAATCATTGATAATGTTAATTCATTCCATATCTTTTTGGGCCTTATTTTTGGTCCAATGAATGGTGGTTTTTTTAATATTTTTCATGTTATCAATGAAGTCCTAGGCATGTGAGTAGCCCTCATCCACCGGGGGGTAGCTCCAATGATCAACCACCAATTGGTGATAATCCGCCTCCTTGAGCCAACCAACGTTGAATTTGAAGGGAGGAGGAGGCTTCTTGAATGGACCCACCAGCTCCAAGAGAATAGGGGAATTGTCTAAGATCCCACCAGAGCCAATCCATTGCTGAAATCCAATAGGACTATTTGAAAAGTCATCACTTAAAAAAAACCAGTGCATTCTTTTGGCAATGTGGGCCTCACCCAATCTATTGTTCCTCCAAGTGGGAGTTATTTTTGTAAGAGAGGGATCGAAAAGGGACCCATCCCGCATCATATTCAGGAAATAATCTGCTAGAGGATCAATCCGAGCACATGGACCCCAAGCTTTAGAATATCCCAAGGAAAAATTCAAGTTGCCCCCCACAATCAGGTTTGGGCCATTCATAAAGGATTTTCTCCTCAAACTGTTCGAGAAATAAATTCTCTCCACACAGGGACCATAAATATTTACCACCGAAAAATCTAAGCCTAGTTCCATGGCGTAGTAGGCCTCCACATCAATCAATTATTTCGATTTCCAACAATTGATCAAATTAACCGAATTGTTCTTAAGGCCAGTCATAATTCCACCAAAGAGACCCCTGACATCAGAAGAAACAAAGGTCCAATTTGGAAGAAAAGAAGACATAAATTGAGTGATATGTGCCCCAATACCCAAGGTTTCCTAGAGCATGATGATGTATGGATGGTGCAAATGAACAAGGTTTTTAATGGCTAGTTTTTTGTGCTCGCTAGCTAAACCCCTACAATTAAAAGAGAGCAAAATAGTTTGGAAACAAGGTTCGGGGAACTCGCCGCTCTGAGCGCCCCTTTGAGGGATAATTGTCTACCATCAAAACTGTCAATAATGGCCTTGAGTTGGGCTTTAGAAAGGGCAGACTTCCTACCCCTGAGTTTTTTACCTTTCCTGATATTGGGCAGTTTCCCCATACCCCCAAAAAATTCCTTACCAATAATTTTTTTCTCTCTGAGTCTCAAATTATAAGGGACAATTTCAATGGATAATACTGTCCATAGCCATAGATAAGTTACTAACACACATAGAGGGCGAGGAAGTAAGCTTGGAGGCACCAGGCTTAGTTGAAATATTGAATAAAAGATCAAAATAGTTTAAAATAGGGGAGGAGGGGAAAGGGTAAGTACCCGCTAAATATGAAACAAGATCAACAGGGGGAGGTAGTGGCTGCTTCGCCACCATGTCCATCACCTCCATCTGGACCATCGCAATTGGAGATTGAACGTACATTTGGTTTAATTGCAATAGACATCTTCATCAATAAATGTAAAGCAATGGCTAACAAATACTAGAAATTAATAAATAGAGAAGACATGGCAACAAGCAACAGTACCTACAAAATTGTTACATTGAGACATAAAGAATAAGCAACTATTGTGCACAAACAGAGACAAATGAAACTATCATCTTAACCCCTAACCCCTTAAACACTAATTCCCAGCCCCTAAGCCATTTAACCCCTAAACCCTTAACCTAACCCCTAAACCCTTAACCCCTAACCCATTTAACCCCCTAAACCCCTAAACCCCTAACCCATTTAACCCCCTAAACCCTTAACCCCTAACTCCTTAAACCCTAATTCCTAACCCCTAACCTATTTAACCCCCTAAACCCTTTAAACCCTAACCCATTTAACCCCCATAAACCCTTAAAACCCTAACCCATTTAACCCCCTAAACCCTAACCCCATTAACCCCTAATTCATAAAATCCTTAACTTTTAAATCCCCTAACTCCCTAACCCATTTACCCCCTAAACCCTAAACCTCTAATCCCTTAACCCCTAACCCCTTCAAACCTAATTCCCAACCCTAACTCATTTAACCATGTATACCCCTAAACCCTTAACCCATTTAACCCCCTAAACCGTAAACCTCTAAACATCTAACCCATTTAAACCCTAACCCCTAAACCTCTAAACCCTTAACCCCTAACCCCTAAACCCTTAACCCTTAACCCTTTTAACCCCCTAAACCCCCAAACCCCTAACCCATTTAACCCCCTAAACCCTAAACCTCTAAACCCTAACCCTTAACCCCTAACCCCTTAAACCTTAATTCCTAACCTCTAACCCGTTTAACCCCCTAAAACCCTAACCCATTTAACCCCCTACCCTAACCCCATTAACCCCTAACCCATAAAATCCTTAACTTCTAAATCCCTCAACCCCCTAAACCTCTAAATCCCTAACCATTTTAACCCCCTAAACCCTAAACCTCTAACCCCTTAACCCCTTAACCCCTAACCCCTAACCCTTAAAATCCTTAACTGCTAAATCCCCTAACCCCCTAAACCTCTAAACCCCTAACCCATTTAACACCCTAAACCCTAAACCTCTAACCCTTAACCCCTAACCAATTTAACCCCCTAAACCCCTAAAAACCTAACCCATTTAACCCCCTAGACCCTAACCCCATTAACCTCTAATGACCCCTAACCCCTAAAATCCTTAACTGCTAAATCCCCTAACCCGCTAAACCTCTAAACCCTAACCCATTTAACCCTAAACGTCTAACCCCTTAACCCCTAACCCATTTAACCCCCTATACCCTTAGACCCCTAACCCATTTAACCCCCTAAACCCTAAACCTCTAAACCCTTAACCCTTAAACCCTAATTCCCAACCCCTAACCCATTTAACCCCTAAAACCCTAACCTGTTTAACCCCCTAAACCCTAAACCTCTAAAACCGTAAACCCCTAAAACACTAACACCTAAACCCCTAAACCCCTAAACCATTAGCGCTTATCCCAAAACCCATTAACCCCTCACCCCTAACCCTTAAAATCCTTAACTGCTAAATCCCCTAACCCCTAAGTCCCTAATATCCACTTAACCACTAACTCATTATTCCCCTAACCCCTAAATGCGCCTAAATCCCCTAATCCCTAAGCCCCCAATCCCTAACCCCTTAACCCCTAAGCCCACAATCCCTAACCTGTTAACCACTAACTCATTATTCCCCTAACCCCTAAACCTTAAACCTCTAACCCCTAAGCCCCTATTCCCCTAACCCCTAAGCCCCTAACCCTTAATCCTTAACCACTAACTCATTATTCCCCTAACCCTTATAACAATCCTTAAAACCCGTTGGGATTAGCCATTCCAAACGAGAGCAGGTCTAGTTGGGACCTACGATGGGGTTAATTCCCCCTTGCTAGCAAGGTGGAATACCATGAGAAAAACCATGGGTTGCAAAAACCTCTCCTAAATTTACTATTTGATCTCAACTTTATTTTAATAATTAATTAATTAATTTCTTTAAAAACTCTTCTAGATAAATCACATAAAATTTTTAAGATCAACACTTTTTGAACCACTCATTGTGTGGTTCATCATCAATGTTTTTAAAATAAATTGATTAAAATGAAATTATATTGATTTTTGAAGCTTTATTTTAAACAATTGTTGACGTTACAAAGAATTACAAAAAATCACGGAGTGTGCTCAACATCTATCAAAAAAACAATGGGTATGATATTAAAAATGAAATTTGGAGGGAATAATATTTAAAATGATATTTTGGAAAAAATAAAGATAGGGAGTATTCATTTTTAGTTTAAATTTTGCACCTCAAGTTAAAATAACATTTCTCCCACCAAGTATGGAGCTGGAGCATGGAAGAAGCCGTCGACAAGGAGTTTTGAGGGTTTGCAGGTGGGGGCAATAGAAAACTATGGAGAAAATGTGCGAAGGAGGATGGGGGCGCTGGCAGCGGGGAGGAAGGTGAATGAAGTAGCGGACGGATCAGGAAATCACATGATGAGGGAGAGAGACACAAGCAAGTTTTGCAGGTTGAAAAAGAAAGGGATATATTCCATTGCATAGATCGACCTCGACATTATAAGCGTATGTTCTTCCCATTCCTCAGTAAAATTTCTGAAGTAATCATAAGCAATTGTACTACAACCATTCACATTCCTGATTTCCATAAAAATGTTATTACAACCTCACGAGAGCGACCCAATGGTTATCTTCTTGTGAATGCTAATGGTGGATTGAATCAGATGCGTACAAGAGTAAGTATGAAGAGTTCATTAGGCAATAATTTTTTTGGTTCCTTTTTGAAAGTTATGTAGATGTTCAATCTTGTATAATTATACATAGTTTTTTAACGTGCAGATTTGTGATATGGTTGCCGTTGCAAGGATTATGAATGTTGTGCTTGTCATACCAACCTTAGATCACAATTATTTCTGGGATGATCCAAGGTATTTATATATTTCTTTGATTTGTCATGACTTCACATGCAGAAAAATATACTGTCGTTACTTTCTGCTTTGGAACTCTGAAAACCTTGGTTGATATTGAAATGCTTAAATACTGCAGTGAGTTTAAAGATATATTTGATGTTCACCACTTTGTTGACACACTAAAGGAAGATGTGCACATTATTGATTCCTTACCAGCATTCTTAAAAAATTTTGAGTCTTTAAAGAAGGCTCTTGTTTCATAGTCAAAGGTGAAATAATCTTATGTTCTTTTTAATACTTTCCTTGGATATAATCTTCTTGTTGATTTTTAGGTGATAGTTTTCATATGTTACCTTAAATATATTCTAGGATTGCAGCTAACAATTTTGTAAGCTGTCCAATCTATAGGCGTCCTTCTACACCCTAAAATTGGATTAACAACTATAAATACCCACTAATTTACTAAATCAAAATCCCGAGGACAGTTTGTTTTCTCTAATTCATTATTCATTCCTAAAGCTGAGATTCATCCAATACGTGTGATTCTAAAAACGGTGATTTGAAATTTATCTAGAGAGAATACTCATTTTTCTTTTGGGCCACAGTTCTCTATTTTTCTGGATTGCAATTTTGGGCTACATTTTGACAATCTGCATTGAGTCTTTGGCTTTGTTTCCAGGGCGCATTTCTGGTCCGTGATCCCAAACCTAGGCAGAGTATTCAGGCACTATGGTGTCCTTTTGGGCTGTGTTTCATCTGATACCCAAGGAAGAAAGTTAACTTTGCGGAGTCATGGGTTGAAGGTTCAAAGTTTGTATAGAGCCACTACACTATACAAATGACTACTCACTAGATTAGCTTAAGCAACCAGAGTTCACAAACAAGCCCCTAGATCTTGCCTAAGATTGTAGAAACAAGCCCCTTCCACTATGGGTACTCTCCATAGGACATCATCAAGTTCGGCATGCCTTCATATTGATTGATGCATGAAGAGGTTATTCTCCTCAGCCTTATATATTAGGAGAGAATTCATCTCACTTTAGAGTTCACCTAGGATTGTACAGACACCCCACTTATGCTCTAGGTACTCTCTAGAGGGCATCATCAAGTTCTAAATCAGCATCTTAACAATAATAGACAAAGTCAATGATACTTCCTCCTCTTCCTCTACTATTATTTCCAACAATGATGTTAATGTTGCCAGTGTTTTAGCATTTAGGAGTGCCCTTATCACTTTATAATTTAGCGATTAGGAAACGCTCCCATAGTCAATTTATGACTTCTTGCACCCTCTAATCTTATTTTTTTTTCTTAATCATAATATTATCTTGTCATTCATTTTCAGCTTTTCCAAAAAATATTAGTGTTTCTCAGTTTTCTTACAATTAATGTCAGTTTATTCAGAAGTATAATACAAATTTATGTAAAATTTTGGACATTACTAGAAATCACCACATTCAATCATGCCCTGCTATGTTTAAATTCTCACTTGGTTAACACCAATATCTCAGAAAAGCCATCAAAAAATTAGTTCTTGGAATGGAGACAAAATCCACTCGCACTAAAATACTTGCAATACTATCAATGATAAAGGGTTGTACCATGACCAGTAAATTGTAATAATAGTTTTGTGAATAATCAAGCTTCTAGTAATTATATTTTTCATGCAATTCAAAAGAATACGTCTCAAAATTATCAACATGCGCAAATTGTAATAACAATTTTGTGAACAATCCAGCTTCTAGTAATTATATTATTCACGCAATTCAAAAGAATACGTCTCGAAATTATCAGCATGTGCATAGAGACACAGTTGATGTTTGCAGATTTGAAAACAACCAACACAATGTGGCATCATCTCAAAACAAATGATATTAATCGGACCACAACATTACATGTCACTAATAAAAAAAACATCCTAATACCACTTAATAGTACAGTTTGAAAGAATGACCTGTAGTTCCTCCTTGGCTACAGATACCAGGAGGAGCTGGTATTGGCAAAGATACAGGCACTTTCTCTCTCATATAACAGTTTTAGTCACATGAGAAGAAACATGCAGTATATACTATACATCCAAGATAAACTTGAATAAACAAACTAAGAACTCAATTCAACGCGATTGGATAAAAAATACTCAAATGGTGGTAGCATACAATAACTACAACTTTTAAATTGATTTTCAAATTTTCAACGTACTTCAGTGTACCATGAAATTACAATGTTGTAATAGTACATGAATGGAAACAGCTTATTTAACGAGAGCCACAGCAAGAGTAGAGACCCACAAACAGTTTTTTCCACTCGCTTTTGGTTATGCTCATATAAGAGTGTAGCAGCAGTAGTAGACATTAGGCCGAAAATAATCACAAAAAACAGAAAGCACAAAGGGCTCACTTCCTCTTGAACATCTTAAAAGTATCCCTCAATGGGTTCTAATAGTTTGATAATGAACATCAGAATTCATGTTATTGAGCTTCAAGCACTTCAGTTCTTCAGTTACCAATTCAAAACTATATTATGACACCATCTCCATTATTTCAGACATTTGAACCCCCAAAATATAGCAATATATAATCATTGTTTACATATATAATCACAAAATATAGCAATAAGTGAGACAAAAAACAAGATATGAAAGGAAACAACCCCGACAAAATTATTATTCATATACTCTTGGTATTCTAGCAATTGTGGAATAAGTTGGAGAGCTTCAAGTTTTTAATCCCCAAAAATATTTATTTTTTTGACATCTTTTTGGTTGACCACATTGACAAGATCCTAGAGAGTTGAAAATTCAACTCTCATGTTTGTGCCCATACTTGGAGCATATTTGATATGCAAAAAATGAGCAAGTTTTGCATATTTCTTTCCACAATGATTTTATTTCATTGCTTTGATCTTTGGTGTTGTGTCATCAATTAAAGATTCCATTCCTCCATTAGCAGGACTTCCTATATACAAACCTCCACTTTCAGGTTCTGTTTCTTTAAGTGGTTCACGCCCAATGAATATCTACTCATCGATGCTAGCTGGGTCATATGGTAACATTTCATCTACTTTTCATCAACCTTTAAAGACAAAAATCGACATATCAAATGATTCATGCCCATTAACAAGACAAAATAAACTGGCTAAAATCCATTCTGGTGAGATGCTGGATATATTGAAACCATTCCCACAGGCTTCAGAAACCACTCTTGCTCCAGTTCAAGTTCTGGATAGAAAGACAAACTCCTTTCCAAAATCTCTTGGCAATTAATCAAGTTCTCTTGTAGTTTCATTTTTAAACAACGAAGATAATTGTATTTTACAGTTTTCCATCAGTCCTCCATCTGAACTATTGACTATAGATAAATCAGATGGAGTTAAAATGTCACTAGTGAACATGCCTACTGTGACAACGTGTGATCTCTCTGATGGTACGGTTTCAAATTGTTTTGTAGTTTCTGCACTTGAGTCTGGATTCTCATCATACTAGTGAAAAGCATAAAAACATATCTAAAAAAAAAGCAGGTCTTTCAACAAATTAATTTTCAAATAAGATGACAAAATCTGAGAACAAGCCCAAAAGCAGCAAATGCAACAACACGTGGCATTGGTAGGAAGCTCTTCAAATATGGAAAGGGATTCAAAAGGAGAGGTGGTTGCAGAGGAGTCTAAACTTAACAGTTCTCACATGCAGTAGGAGGAGTTAATTTTGAGTCAGACTTCATCATCTACCTCAACAACTCCTTTAATGACAACCCTACAAATGACAGTTAAAGTTGTTGATGGAGAGGCTAATTCTGACCTAGCTATAGAAACAGTTTTACATTTTTCACTGCAAAAGCCTGATTCTGCAGCCCATCCTTGTGGATCATTTAACAATCCCACAAAATGTGAAAAGATACTATTGCCAAAGAATTCATCAGGAAACATGGTTAATGTTGTGGACACTCCCTTATTAAGGATATCAGGAGTTTCATCATCTGTAGATGAGATCACCGAAAGGGATATTTCTAGGGGAACCTTGGAACCTCTACAAGATTCAAAATCCATAAGTGAATTGCTCATTATTGATATGTATTCATCTTTGGGAAGCTATGGTGAGGGATATGAAGGAAAAACATAAAATTTTGGGCTAGTTATAGAGTTTTCTACAAAAGATGCTGGAGTAGTAAAGAAAACATCAAAAGATATGAAGTTTGATAACAATAATGTTCTTGTAGGAACATTGAAAAGCTCACCATGCAGTGAGGATAACATTAAATTAGATTCAAAACTTAGAAATGTGAAGAATAAACAATCCGAATCAACAAGCGATAATGCTAGACAAAGCTGCAACAATAATTTTGTTAATTCTGTAATTGGAGAGAAGCAAGATCTTGGAAATTTTCTCCATCCTAAGCATGGGACTGTTGTTTTTTTTATTCCCCATCTGAGTTGTTAAGTTCACCTGATGTTGACATAAACAAAGAGTTGGCTTATTTTTCCAATTCTATCATTGGAAAAGAAAAATCTAGTTTGCATGCTGGGGAGAGCAAAATCAATGGAATGCATGAGAGTAGGTTGGCATCTCAACTAGCTATACATGAAAATGGCACAATGGATGTTGATCAAAATATGCTGAAAGAGAAAAAGGGTGAAGTGTTAGTTGTATCTGAGTAGTCAACAACAAATATAGGCAAGGTCTCTGAATGGGAATTACAATAAGAAGCTACAACAGTCCTCCCTAAAGTTGATATGCCTATTTTGGAGGAAAAACCAGGTTTTCTGTCTGGTAACAAAGTTTTTGACTGCAAATAATCTTCTGGATATAGAAACAAAGGTATGGTTAACCATGATAGTGATAAAGTACTTGGGGAAGGTTCAAATGCCAATGTGAAGGCAATAGCCACACAAGATAAGGGTAAGTATCCACCACTAATAGTGATATTTGTGAAATTTTTGCTCAACTTTAGGTGTCATCTTTGCCTGCTGAAAGTGAAGGCAAGAAGGATTTAGTAGCTAGATTGACAGAAAAGGAGAATAAAATTTCTTCCAATGTTTCTGAAAAGAATAATGTTGCAAATATTGGTGATGCTACCAAAGTAGTAGTTGTCAACAAGAAGAAGAAAAATAGGGATTTTTCCAGTAAGGAAAATGTTGCAGTTCCCATTGGTATTTATATAATGCTTATAAGGTTCAAGAGGAGAAGCAGGAAGATGTGAACCTTCCAGAACCATCCAAAATAGTAATCGATGACGTCAAGAGTAATACTTCTTCAAAGGAGCCTGAGAAGCAAGTCCTGGAAGAAGTGGATGACTGGGAAGATGCAGTCGAGCTTTCAACTCCTATGAACCAAGTAGCTATTTTAGTTACTGAATGCTCAGGAGATAGAAAGTACTCCAAAGATTTTTTGTTGACAATCAAGGATCAGTGCAGAGATCTACCAAATCATTTTGAAATTTGTCCAGAAATTATTGAATTACTTGGAAATTCCCAAGCACTTGCAAGTCATGTAGGAGAGGTTGATGCATTAGCAAGAATTGCAAGAGGACTTGACAAGAAACTGAGTGGGAATTATCTACTTGAACGTCGTGGGAGAAATATGGCTAGTTTGGATGATGATAGATGGGCCAAGCCACTGGATGCTTTTGCTGATGGTTGTGATATTCGGATGGATGTGGATCTTAGTGGTTCCTCTGATGTGTTTCGACCTGGCCAAGGTTATAATACTGGCTTTGCAAGAAAGTATGAATGTCATCCTTTCTGGAGGGCCTTATCTGCAAGAACCACTTCCACAAGTTGGACTAGTGAGAAATAATTATGATATTGATAGGTGGAAACGTGTTTTTGGTTCGTATAAGGGTTTGATTCCTCCTCCATAGCCTTCTCTACCCACAGGTCACATATCAGAGAACCGATATGAAGTGGGCAAGGTTTCTGATGAGTATCGGTTGAAACAAAGACAAATTAAATCCATCCTTAATAAATTAACCCCCCAAAACTTTGAGAAACTTTTTGAACATGTCAAAGAAGTGAACATTGACTCTGCATCATGTCTTCATGGTATAATATTCAAATATTTGACAAAGCCTTGATGGAGCTGGATTTTTGTGAAATGTATGCAAAATTCAGTTTTTAACTTGCTGCAAGAATACCTGAATTTTATGAAGATAATGAGAAGGTTATTTTCAAGCAAGTTCTTTTGAACAAATTCTAGGAAGAATTTGAAAAATATGAAAGAGAAGAGGCAGAGGCTGAGAAATAAGAAGATCATGGTGAAAAAATCCTTTCAACAGAAGAAAGACGGGAGAATAAGGTTGCATCATGACGACGAATGCTAGGAAATATAAGGTTTATTGGTGAGATTTATAAATAAATTATGTTGACCGAAAGAATTATGCAAGCACACATCAAGAAATTAATTGGTGAATTTCAGCATCTAGAGGAGGAAAATGTTGAAGCTTTATGCAAATTGATGAGCACTATTGGTCATATTATTCACCATTCAAAGGTCGAGGAACATATTGATTCTTACTTCGATAGGATGACAAAAATGTCCAATAACCAAGGGCTTCCCTCTAGGCTGAGGCTCATGTTGAAGGATCTGATTGATCTGAGGAGGAATGGATGGAAAAAAAGGAAGAAAGTTGAGGGCCCCAAGAAAATAGAGGAAGTGCATCAGGATGTTGTGCAAGAACTACATGGACAGGGAGGTCGCTCTCAAGGTACCAATATGGGACATTCAAGTCGGAGACTTGTGACACCACTTGATCATGGTGGGAGAGGACCTGGTATGCCACCTTATATGGCAGGTGCACATACGGGTTCACTTCCACATATGGGTGGGATTAAAGGGCCACAACCCCATATGGGACAACGTGACCATGGATTCACCAGTCAAGATGCTCGGATTGTGGATAGGGCTCAAATTGAAAATCAGTCTATGCCAAGCCCTTCAACACACAGGAATTCTAATGATGGCCACTTAACTCTTGGTCCTAAGGGAGGTCTTAGCAAGGGAATAAGAGGGAGGGTTCAGCCTCTGCCACATGCTAAGAGTTCTCTAACAGATATTCCACCATTCACATCTTGAGTAATAGACGAACAGGTGCAGGTCCAATTTCAGCTTTCAGTTCTGATCAGATGCTAGTTGGTATGAGAGATGGAATTTTGACAAGGACTTATGCTGCATAAAAGCCTTTACTTGCAAAATCATGTGTCTAGGAAAGAAATGTTTTGGATAATGACATAAGAGATTTTAAGAATTTATACTCATCATGTGATAGAGGTGGGAAGACTGCAAATGCTAAATTTCAACTGTAAGAACATTCTTCTCAAAGAAATTTGAGTTCACAACTTTTTGAGGTTCAACCTAGGAAAAAGGCTGAAATGGAAATCAAAGAATATTACAGGTGCCTTCCTTTACAAATCTTCCTTGCATTTTCATTATGTCTTTTAGAGAAGTCAACAAGTTTCCCTGACTTTTTCTTAATTTTGCGTGACATACCATCCAAGGTGAGAGATTTGAAGGAGGAAAATTTTTGTGTAGATGACCTTAAAGCACCATTGTTCCATTCAACTATGGTTTCTCTTTCGACATTAGATTCTTTTTTCAGGAAAGATGTTGAAATTGACCTTATGGGGAATCTACTTACACGTTTATGCAAGTCCGAGCCTTTCTTGCTAAAACAAGGACAACTTACTGAACGGTAATGTGAAATTTTGTGTTTTTTCTTATTCAAGTTTGAATTTATTTAAGGACTTCTACAATATATGGTCATTTGAGATTATGAATTATAACTATATATAATTTTGATGTTTCTAGGTTGGAGACTGTACTATTTTCATTGCAGGATGCTACTGATGATGCGCCCAAGGCTCCTAAGTTCCTTGGTCATGTAGGGTCAAAATCCACTAAGATGATTCCATGTCGTTAGAACAATTTTTCATCCTTTCTTGGAAACAAATCCATTACGAAATAGGAGTTACCCAAGAAGGAATTATAACATGAAACCAAAAAAATTACAAGTAATTTTAGTTTGTATTTCCAAGGCATATGATAGAGAAAACTGGCTTTATTTAGGGCTACTCATCCATATAGGGTTCAATGTGCAATTGGTTAACTTGATAATGAATTGTCTTTCCTCAAAATATGTGCAATTCTAATCATGGCTCAACCTATTCTTATATCATGCCTATAAGAGACCATGGGTAGCTATGACTAATGGCTCCTCTACCATTTGTTACTGTAGAGTAGGTGGTTTCAACAGAGTTATAACAGAGTAAAAAAGAACTATAAGCTTGACAACTATACAATAGGATTTTCCCTAAACTTGACATATTTACTCTTTGTTGATTATGTTTTGCTTTTGGGTGATATGACCAAGGTAGATGCAATTATGTTGAAGGACCCCACCCTTGAAGAATTGAAATTCCTACCTTAAAAACTACCAACAATTGAGGAGCTACAAGAATGAACACCATCACAATGACCAGTAGATTCTCCTCATGGATTGTTTCTCTCATTCTATTTATTAGTAAAATCCACAAAGTGTATCCCTACATTTGAACCTTGGGAAAAAAACATATAATTGTTATCATTTAAATTATCCATATCTCTTGGGGCCCAAAAATCCATTTGATTTGGATAAGATTTATTTATAACATCAAAAGAAACCCTATTATAAGTTGAAGGACCATTATGTCCTCTTGAGTCTTGACAAAGTATGATGGAATGAAATTGGGTGAAGACCAGATCTAGGTTTACCATGTCATAACCTAGGTTCATTGAGATGACGACCTTTGTTTGAAGATATCCACCATACAAACTAGGACCACACATTCTTATCGTTGCCATCTCCCTTTCATCATCAAGATTAACATACTGAGGACTTATAACCCATGGAGGCCCATGGTAGTCATTGCAATGTAATTTATTAGAAGACATGCCATTTCTTATTATGAGATTTACCACATCCGAAAATGGCATCATTCACATCATTTTGAAGAAGTCTATAAATTAGGTCAACATAATTTTTTTCACATTTACGACTTCCCTCGCATATGTTGTTCTTGAAGCTCGCGCACTTTCATAACAAAAATAGGCAAAGTCAAACAATAGAAATGGTCTACCCTCTTTTCATTTTCTAATATTATAATGAAGTTTTATTAGAGACACTGTTTGCTTGTTTGTTTTGGTTAAAAAATGGTTTGTTCTTGGTTTTATGCGACTTTCAATTTATCATATGTAGCATGTTGAGAAATGGGAAAGGATAATGTTTGAAATTTATCTTGCAGAAATTGATGCTAAATGAAAGGATACATAGTTTTTCCAAGCTAAAATTCACTTTGGTAAAGGCAGAGGAACATCTTAAAAAACTGCTTAAGAATACACCACATACAAAGTTTGACCAGAAGCAGTATATGCATTTTTCTTGCGTAGATATGTTCTTTTTTTTACCCAAGATATCACAACAAGAAAAATTTGATATTGTAGAAATTGTTTGAGGACATCATTGAGGTCGGTTTTTCTGATGTCCTATTTGATTGATACTTTCTCATGTCAGGAAGGCTTTAAATATTAATTAATATGTTCATGAAACAAATCAGATTCAAATTTTATAGATATAAAAGATATAAAAAAATGTCAATGTATTTGTTTGATTGTGACTTGACTCCGCTGTGGGCAGGTTACAGGAAATGTGATTGCAAAAAGGATGGGGAGATGATGCATATCACGTCTTGGATATGGTTCATTCGCTGTTAGAGATCACTTAGACACCTAAGCCATCGACTTTGGAAATGTTTCTAGTAGGAATTCCTATGGTTTTTAATGTTGTGATTATTTCACCTCATGGTTATTATTTTGGGCAAGCAAATGCTTTAGGAATACTAGACATGACATCCGTGGACAGGTAAACAATTTTTTTATAATTGCAATTTCCATTACATGTTATCCTCTCTTTATTGTTTGATTGTATTTTTGACATTTCTTTTGATTTTGTTGTCTTTTAACTATGAAATTGAAAATACTTAGTACCATGTCTATTTAAACAACAACCAAAGCTTGAAGATGAAATTAGTATTACACTGTATTGATTGGAATCGTTATAGCTATTTTGTGTTAAAATGTTTTCATGACTATCATAAAAAGTTACTTCATGTTGTTTATATACTTAACTAAGTTCATGCATTAGAAAATGAAATGTTGTTGTGAATAAAACAACAAGGATTAAACATCACACCTCAGGTTATTTGTTTTCACAAGTTATCTTCAGCTTGAGCTTTTTAGCATATAACATAGTTGACATGATTGTTACTAAGCTTTCCTTGAAATTTGAATACTAAGTCACTAAGGTGTTCTTTTCTA
Organism: Pinus albicaulis; assembly: GCA_034641835.2. Classification (NCBI taxonomy): domain Eukaryota; kingdom Viridiplantae; phylum Streptophyta; class Pinopsida; order Pinales; family Pinaceae; genus Pinus; species Pinus albicaulis. The sequence continues at coordinate 661,281,959 of CM076584.1, read as the reverse complement.
TATATGGTGATATTTTATTTGCTTTGTTTATACGGGTTATCTTACCACATTATAGTGGAAATTATCACCCCAATGAAGAAAATTTGTTCGAGTTTCTTACTTGTATGGGGGAAAATGGCTTTGACATTGCCGATGTTGAGGTATATGTCGTATAAATTATTTATAGTCTAATTTAGTTTATATTCCAGTGTTTATTGTCTTTCATGTTTTACACTCTGAATTTTATCTTCTTTTGTTTTCAGAAAATGAACTCAGTATTGATGGTAAGAAGCATGAATTGAAAAGAAGGGAGCAATAACATTGGAGTGACAAATGCAAAAAGAGAGAGAGGAGAACTTGTCTCGTGATACACTTAGAGCCAATATCCTGCATAAAACACGCATATAAATATTGATGGTTAAGTCTTCAGAGTTGGTGAATTCATCTGCAATGCTTTGAAAACACAACGATAATGTTTTGAAGTGATGAAACACCATTCCATCTGTAAATTGTAGTCCAACCAATATTAAGTTGGAAAATCATACTGTAATACTTTAACATTTCATATAATATAATTTATGTGGTTGAAATTATTTATATAAGTTGCACTTGTTCTTGTTTAGTATTGAAATTAAAATATGTGACTTTGTGTTTTCATATTAGATGAACATGCACATTGTATGACATTTTTTAAATCATACAAAATAATTTATGTTGATTAATAATGAACACAAAATCAATTTAAAACTACTAAATTAGTAGTTTATACTAATTAATGATGAACATAAATAAAATGAATATACGACTAAATTAGTCATTTATAATGACTATTAATGAAAGTAAATGAAATAAATATAAACTATTAAATTAGTAGTTTATATAATGAATAAATGACTAATGCAAATGATAAATATATGACTATAAATGATGACTAAATTTTGCATATATATGACTATTAGTAGCTAATTTACAGTATCTTATAACGTGACTAAAATTTAGTCATATTTCTTCAGTCATTAATTGGTTTCAAACGATGACTAAAATTTGCATATATATGACTACTAGTAGCTAATTTACAGTATCTTATAACACGACCAACATTTTGGTCATATTTCTTTGGTCATTAATTGGTTTTCTTGGGTGATCATATAGTAATATATTTTGTTGTATATTTGGTCATTAATTGTGACAATTAATGACCAAATAAATGATTAAATCAATGACCAAATTAATGATCAAATCAATGAATAAATTAATGACTAAATCAGTGACGAAATTAATGATCAAATTAATGACCAAATATACAACTAGAAAACAAAATTGAGATAACCAATTAATGACTAAGCTAAAAACAACCAAAAGTTGGTCGCGTTATAAGATACTGTAAATTAGCTACTATTGGTCACCGACCAAAAAATAGTCATTTATATGCAAATTTTAGTCAATTTTTTAGTAACTAATTAGCCATTTTGTACTAGTGTAGATATGTTCTTTTTTCTACCCAAGATATCACAACAAGAAAAATATTGATACTGTAGAAATTGTTTGAGGACCTCATTGAGGTCAATTTTTCTAATGTCCTACTGATTGATACTTTCTCATATGCCAGGAAGGCTTTAAATATGAATTAATATGTTCATGAAACAAATCATTCAAATTTTATAGATATAAAAGATAAAAACAAATGTCAATTTCTTCGTTTCATTGTTACTTGACTTTGTTATGGGCAAGTTACAGGAAACACGATTAGAAAAATGATGGGGCCGGGAGACGATGCATAGCACATCTTGGATATGATTCATTTGTTGTTAGAGATCCTTTAGGCACCTGAGCCATCAACTTTGGAAATGTTTCTAGTAGAAATTCCTATGGTTTTTAATGTTGTGATTATTTCACCTCATGGTTATTTTGGGCAAGAAAATGTTTTAGGATTGCCAGACACAACATCGGTGGATAGGTAAACAATTTTTTTATATTGTGATTTCCATTCCATGTTATCCTCTCTTTATTGTTTAATTTTATTTTGGACGTTTCTTTTGATTTTGTTTTGTCTTATAACTAAAAAATTGAAAATACTTGGTATCATTTCTATTTAAACAACACCCAAAGTTTGAAGATGAAATTAGTATTACACTATATTGATTGAAATCCTTATAGCTATCTTGTGTTGAAATATTTTCATGACTATCAGAAAAGTTTACTTTCATGTTGTTAATTGAACACGTGTTGTTTATATACGTCATGCGTTAGAAAATTAAATGTTGTTGTGAATAAAACAGCAAGGATTAAACATCAAACCTTAGATTATTTTGTTTCACAAGTTATCTACAACTTAGGATTTTTAGCATATAACTTAGTTGTCATGATTATTCCTAAGCTTTCCCTGATGGTTGAATACTAAGTTACTAAGGTGTTATTTTCTATATATGGTGACATTTTATTTGCTTTGTTTATACAAGTCATATTGCCACTATCGCCCCACTGAAGAAAATTTGTTCAAGTTTCTTACTTGTATGGGGAAAAATGGCTTTGACGTTGCTGATGTTGAGGTATATGTCGTATAAACTATTTATACTCTAATTTAGTTTATATTCTAGTGTTCATTGTCTTTCATGTCTTACACTTTTCATTGTATCTTCTTTTGTTTTCAGAAAATGAACTCATTATTGACGATAAGAAGCAATAATTGAAAAAAGAATTGGAGCGAAAAATGCAAAGAGTGATTGAGGAGAACTGGTCTGGTGATGCCCTTAGAGCCAATATCCCACATAAGACACACATAGAGACTAATAGTCAAGTCTTCAGAGTTAGTTAATTCACCTGCAATGCCTTGGCAACACAATGATAATGTTTTGAAGTGATGAAACATCATTTCATGTGTAAATTGTAATCCAACCAATATTAAATTGGAAACTCATTGTAATACTTTAGCATTTCATATAATATAATTTATGTGGTTGAAATTATTTATAGTTGTACTTGATATTGTTTAGTATTGTAATGAACATACGCAACTTTGTGTTTTCATATTAGATGAACATTCACATTGTATGACATTTTTTAAATCATACAAATTAATTTATGTTGATTAATAATGAACACAAAATCAATTTAAAACTACTAAATTAGTAGTTTATATTGATTAATGATGAACACAAATAAAATGAATATGTGATTAAACTAGTCAGTTATAATGATTATTAATGAAATTAAATGAAATGAAAATAAACTACTAAATTAGTCATTTATATAATTAATATGAAACTACAAAAAAAAAAGATAAATGACTACTGCAAATGATAAATTTGTGATTACAAATGACGAATAAATTTTACATATATACAACTATTAGTAGTTAATTTACAATATCTTATAACACGGCCAAAATTTAGTCATATTTCTTTGGTCATTAATTGGTTTCAAACGATAACTAAAATTTTATTATATATGACTATTAGTATCTAATTTATAGTATCTTATAACACAACCAATATTTCGGTCATATTTATTTGGTCATTAATTAGTTTTCTCGGGTGATCATATAGTAATATATTTTGTTGTACATTTGGTCATTAATTGTGACAATTAAAGACCAAATGAATGATTAAATCGATGATTAAATAAATGACCAAATCAATGACTAAATTAATGACCATATATACTAATAGAAAACAAAATTGAGATAACCTATTAATGACTAAGCTAAAAACGACTAAAAGTCGGTTGTGTTATAAGATACTATAAATTAGCTACTATTGGTCACCAACCAAAAAATAGTCGTTTATATGCAAATTTTAGTCCTTTTTTTAGTAACTAATTAGCCATTTTGTACTAGTGATTCCTACCTTTTAACATTTCTTTTGTTCCAAGAGAAAGAAATATTTTGATTGATTCACTGTCTATTTCAGCAAGCTCATTCAAGATTCCAAAACCTATGAAGTTGAAATATGAAGTAGAATTTAGGTTCAGACCTAACATTCCTGATAATGTCAAACATTGGAAATTATTTGAAGATGATCAGGAGATTAGAAGATTCATTGAAGCTGCTAAAGAGTTTGGTGTCATAAACATTGACCAAGATGAACATTTCATGAAGGATGATGTTGATTTGCAGGACACCAAAAATCTGCAAAAACATATTGTTGATCAACCTGTCATTCAGCTACCTACCAATCACATTCCCAAGGGGTTAATCCCACTTTAGAAGCTCTTTGATCACAACGATGTCTCATTCAAACCACAGTTGGCTGAAACATAAGTAGAATTGGAATATTTCAATTCGGGCACAGAAAAAAACCAAGGTATGTGAAGTTATCAAAAGCTTAATCAGAAGAAAGAAATGTTGAATATCATAAGTTGTTTGGTGAATTTGTTGATGTTTTTGCCTGGAAATATGAGGATCTTAAGACATATTATACAACTATCATTGAGCATGGAATACAATTGAAAGATGGTACTAAGCCTTTCCAGCATAAGTCAAGACAAATTAATCCACTATTGCTACCAGTGGGGGTTTTTGGTAAGAATTTTCCTTAGTTATCCCTACTCCTGCGAGGCATGAAAATCATTTTTTTTTTTGTTTTTCAATATTTTAAAACTAAATTTAAAACAAAAAGCAGAAAATAATTCTCAAGCATAAACAAACATCTACTTATACACCTCCCTAACAATGGCGCCAAAAAGGCATGAGCCTTGGTATTGCACCAAGTGTGCTGCAACTCCTAGAGGCTACTCAAAATTACTTTATCAACTCGGGGTTCGTACAAAATTGGAGGTAACGGTGCTATATGCACAGCAGATGAGATCTACTCATGCCATCCTCATCTGAGTCCTACAATGAGGTGCTAGGGTTGTTTTGAAAAAGGAAGTTTGTCACACTTCTAACTACAACCTAAGACTAAAAGAAGATCATAACCATTACTCTAGTGGCAAGAAAAGTAACTACTCTAGATCACATTGATTCATCTAAATATGGTCTACTTTTGTAGGAAAGAAAGATTAACACTTATGCTAGTACAAGAAAGGAAGTTACACTAAGTGGCATTCATTGTCTATATTACTTAATTGACTTGCAGAAAAGGAACTACTCTATCCTTGCAAACATGTTGAGTCAATGAATAACTAACTCCTATCTAATTCATGCTTAGCTATTGTGTCAATGATGCATTTTATGATGGGCTAGTCATACTTGAAATTGCTTTATTTTGCAGCAAAAGAAGAAGGTGTAGGGTGGTCTAAGAGTGTCCCTAGACCAAAGAGTCAGGTTTGGAGGTCTACTTGTGTATATTCTAGGCTTTTAATTGACGTGGAGGAATGATTTTGGGTAGAAGGATAGGGTTTTTTCCACTGCTACAGGGAGTTCTACAGGATTCTTGTAGTGCTACAGGAATTCCTGTAATGCTATAGTAAACGGGCCAAGAGGGTTTAGAGGCTAGAAATGATGGAAATAAGGTCAAGGAAGGTATGGGATATGTGTATCCAAGTGCATGGAGGATTACCAACCCCTTGGACCAAGCTCAGAGCTCTCAATTAAAGGTGTGTCTTGCACCCAAAAGGCTACTCTCGGTGTTCTGATGATGACTTCAAAAACAAGGTTGTGAATGGAAGGTATCTTGATGGAAGGTGGAAACTCAAGGTGATGGTGTTGAAGGGGTCCTTCTCTACTGATCTATCCAAACTTGAACACATGACATCTACTCATGCATTCATCATCAACAAACTTATCATAGAAATGGTGGAAAAGATTGGTTGAATTTGAATAGATATACCTATGCATTTGAAACAAAAATCCAACTCTTAACCTAAAACATATTCATGATAAGAAAAGTAAAACTATCCTAACTTTTCCGAGAAATAATAAAATAAAAAGATATTTGGTTTTTGGTGGAATACCTGATGAACCCTTAGCTAAACTAAGAGGGGGGGGGGGGGGGGGGGTGAATCAGTTTAGTACATTCCTGGTCATTAATACTCTTTTCATTCAACTCATTAACTACTTCATTTTATAAGCAGCTTAATACATAATGAATCAGCAAATTGAATGTGTGAACAGTAAATAATTAAGAAGAATAATACATCACATCTACACATAATCATCAAGCACATAAATATCAGTTATAAGTGGAAACCCATAAGGGAGAAACCACATCTTATTATTGTTGTGATGCAAAGGCAAGCTACAACTTGCAAGGAAGCTCCAACTCCCATCTATTTTCTGCAGGCTACAACCCACAGGAGGCTCCTACCTCACCCAACTCCAACTAGACATCTATCAAGCTACAATTTGAAATGGAAGCACCAACTCCCATGTATTTTCTACAGGCTACAACCCATAGGAGGCTCCTACCTCAACTTCTGCAAGCTACAACTTGCAAGTAAGCACCAACTTCCAAATTTTATACAGGCTACAACCTACAGGAGGCTCCTACCTCAACTTCTGCAAGCTACAACTTGCAAGGAAGCACCAACTCCCATAAATTTTCTACAGGCTACAACCTACAGGAGGCTCCTACCTCACCTAGCTCCAATTGGAAATTTATCAAGCTACAACTTGAAAAAAGACTACAATCCCCTCACTCAACATGAAACTATAATGTTGATTTACCTGGATATCAGCTCTGTTATACTCCTTCTCCACTGTTGCCTCTTCAGCCTTCATATCTACTTCATATCATCTCCTGATATGCACAGCATTTCTATTAGCTCTCTCTTATTATTCCACTCTCCAACCTTTTGCAACTCTCTTACATTCTTCAACTCTCTTCCATTCTGAAGCTTTCTAGCCTCCTTCTACACACTGATATTACATCTCTTATACAGATAACTCCTGACTGTTTGCATTCAACAAGGAATACAAAGTGAACAGGCCTATCTCTCTGCATCCCACCCATTCAATTCCTTATACTTCAGTTCAGGTCATTACATCAGAAATAATCATTACAACACTCATTGGAGTTTTTCCTATGCCTACGGAGACTTGCCTTTGCATCACAAAAAATATAAAATAATCAATGAATTTACATTTATAGTTACAAGAAGTATATTTCACTCGGCCCTTTCAGCTCTTGGCTCGCTGTGCATTTATCCTTTCTGCAGTTATATCATAACAGTCCTACACAAACACTTTTTGCCTGACTCGACCCAGCTAGCACATTTCCAACAGTGCCACCATATCTCCTTTTGCGACCAATTATCCTTTTGCTCGACTCTGCCTCTTCTGCTCATGCCCGCAACGTTCAGCCTTCACCTTTGTCTCAACACTTGACTCTACCTGGAGTGTTGCTGAGCCTGACTCGACCCATAGTTCTTATCTCATCATAACTGCAACGTTCTTCTTTCTCTACCCTTTTCTCTGTGTCAGTTCACTTACCCGAGCCTTTCTGCCCGCGTTCAGCCTTTCTTCCATTATCAAGTTGTAACCTCTTTACATTCGTGCTCGTAGTGTCAAGTCTTATTCTTTACCCGAGTCCTTCTATCGTGTTCAACCTTTTCTTCATAAACTATTATTAGGCTAGACTTGAAACATATTTTATTTACCTCTGATTTGGTATCACGTCCGCTTTCTATTGCATTTCGATATTCCAATTGATCTACGTTATATGCCTCCTTAGCTCTCCAATCCGATTTAACAAAGGAAAAACCCATACTCCCGGACATGAAATCCTTTAGGCTTCAGCATTGACCTGCATCGCGTCCGCTTCATTATCGCACTTCACACTTCGGTGTTCTCATGTGTTTCTTGTTATGCATAACTCTTCTAAAAATCGATGTGATTTCTCAAAGGGAAACCTTATATCTCCATATTTTAAATCCTTTAGAATTTTTCTTTTTAAGCTACATCGCATCTGATACTCTTATCGAATTTTTCACTTCAGCATTTTAACATGATTCTTGAGCACTTATCCACTTGAGCTTGCGATGTGTGATATGTGGGACAGTTCCACGTCATTGTGCCACGTCACTGTCGCGTCATCACCACGTCACTGCCACATCACCACCACATCATTGCCATGTCATCGCCACATCATTGCTACTTCACTGCCACATCATCTCAAATCGGCCCATCGCAATATCGCAGTTTTAACCATATAGTAATGTTTGTGATTTTTTTGTTTCGCAAATCACTACGAATAACTTATTGCATGTCGCAAGTTTTAGCTCATAGAAATAACACGATTGCTCTTATTATATGCGATATTAAATTGCATCGCATCGTAACTTAAAAAAAATAACTTGCGATAACTTAACATATAAATATAAATATCGTCGATAGTGATGTGCTATAACAATATTATGGCCGAATGCGATATAATTAGGATTGTCCGTTCTCCAACTTTATGTTTGTGATATGATCTCAACCATCAATCTCTGCATCACTCTGCAACACGATCTTGTTTTTCCATCCTCCACTTCAATATTTCGATTTGATCTTAACCATCCGTCTCTCAATCTTTATTTCTACGATAAGGTTCTAACCTTCCATCTCAACCTGTACAGGCATATTAAGATTTATTTGCGATTTTTTGGGTCAAGCCTTCTATTGCGATTTGTGATATGCAATTAGGACCTCAGAACACTGTTCTGAATGCTTTTATTTTTTAAATTACCCGACTCTACCCCCAGAACTGAAAGCGCTTCACACACCCTCGTTCACTGCTTTGAACATGTTATCTCCTCGTAATTCTAGCAGATTGGTGAGACTAAAACTGCAGAGAGGACATTGGAACCACTTTGGGATTCTAGGATCTAGCCCTCCTGAATCCAGAGAGGGATCTCTCTATAAGTGCAAAGATTGATTTATCTTTAAAGCTTGAAACGTGATATTAGGCTAGTTATGAGGAACAAGGTTTTGTTTGTTTTGGTTGGACAAATATATGTGAAGGTGAAGGAAGTTTAAGTGAAGGGTGAACATGAATGAAAGTGAAAAATTGATTCAGCTAAGAAGATAGGCGAGAAATAGCTTCAATCCATTAGGATATGGATACATAGTAGGATTTAATTGAAACAACAAGGTTCAAGAGTGGTCCATGGGGCAAGTCATCTATGTCTAAGGATCTCTTTAAAGTTGATTTTATGGAATGGAATGAAATAATAAGAAGGGGAATTAACAAATGAAGAACGAAAGAGCAACCTAAGATCAAGTAAGTACTTTGAAACTATCCTGCTTTTGGCATACACTTAAGAAAGACATAAAAGTAATCTAAGATTAGGTAATTACTTTGAAACTAGCCTGCTTTTAATGCACTTTAAATAGAAAACATTTAAAACACAAAAAGAATAGCTTAAGATCAAGTAAGGACTTTGAACCTATCCTGCTTTCAGCATATTCCAAGGGAAAATTTTCAAAGAAACTGTTGGAGAAGAAACAAGAGGATAGGACTCACCATAGACTTCCCTAGCTCTGCTTTACTTAGCAAACTTCCAAGACAAACAATTAAGATAACAAAGAATAGTCTAAGATCAGGTAAGGACTTTGAACCTATCCTGCTTTCAAAATACCCTTAGGGAAACTTTCAAACAACCTTTGGAGATAAAACTAGAGGACAGGGCTCACCGTAGACTTCCCTAGTTGAAATTTACTTGGCAAAAACTGAAAATAACATTCAAGATCAACGTTTAAATCCTAGACAGTAAGAGAAGGGAACGCCAACATCTTGACTTCTTGGACTGTATTAAATCATTCTTAAACAACATAATTGGAAGAAAACATACAGATAAAGCTTATCAGTAAGAGTAGGGTACCTTTGACAGTAAATCCTAACTCTATAATTGTTGTTCTTTATCAGAGAAGATGGACAGAATGGAAACAGAAATAAAATAACAATTTACAATAACAAAAACATCACCGTTGACATAGACCAGGATCCCATAAATCAGCTTGTATTTGATACTTCAAACCAGTTACAATCTTCAAGTCCAGTGGTTCTCTACAGCTTCAAACTTCTCATCTCAACTTAGGTATCTTCAATTACAAACAGAGCTTACAGCAGCTTCAGAAAACTATTTACAGGCAACAGATATGCAGTGACCAACATTGTCACATCTTCTACAGAAGTATTTATAGAAGAAATGAGGAGGTGGGATGGGATTAAAGATCTTCTAGATTCAATTAATACAGTTTAATGCTTCTCGGCCTTTGAGGGGCTCAATGGAGAAACTTTCTGATATTTTCTCTGTATTAATTGGTTTACATTAAATATTAAGCTTGATGGGAAGATTTTTTTGAATTTAAGGCTCTTTGTTATCCTTGTAATAACTCTGTTGACAATCTTACAATAAGTTCCTTTGGTCGAATTAACTGTTTGGCTGTCGTGAAGAAAATATCTTATGTTCTAGTCATAACTAGGCATCTTTTGAATGCTTTGAGGCTGCATATGGCTTTTTGTAGCTGGAGAGGATTCAATTAGCCTCTGATGTGGCGATGGAGGCTTTCTCAGAATGATAGATTTGATTGTCCTTCTTTAAACATTGTTAATTTGCTTTAATTCTGTGTGATAGGCTTAATTAGGCCTAATTTCTGCCTTTTGTTCTTCAAACTGTGTTTAATTGAGAGGATTAGACTTTTGATTTTCTGAAAGTGGGCCTTAATCCTTCAAAACTGCATAAACAATCTTCAATTCTTCATCTCTGCTGTGACTAGATCCTTTCACACTGATACTCTTTGCTTGATTAAGTTTTGTTGTGTCTTGTTGATGTGCAGGCGTTACAAAGGTTTTATAATGGCATTAATGCTCATGAGGCACTAACAAAATTTGATGGGAAACCCTGCATGAATGATCTCCTTCACGAATAAAGTCCTGGGGGATCGTCATCCTCGGCCTTCAAATTTTTTTTTTTAAAAGATTTGATAAAACCATTAAAACCTGCACAACAAAGAAAAATTATAAAAAATCATGCCGGGAAGGCTTCAGACTGCTTCAGAGGTTTTGGTTAGATCGTGGTTGTTGGATGAAAGCGTCCAACAGCGAGGATTACTTTTATGAGGTTAAAAAGAGAGGCAGTTGGAAAAAATGGTGGGGAAACTAAGTCCGGGCCGTTGATCTGTAGAGATCAACGGTCGAGATTGATTGGGAAAATATAATGTAGAGGGGGGCACATTATAGCGAAAAGGGAGAATATACAAAGGAAAAGAGTGAAAACCTTTGGCGGAGTTAAAAAAGGGTAAGAATGAAATTCAGGGTTTCTGAAATATTTTGGGCCGTTGGATTGGATTAGTCTACAGAGATCAACGGCGAAGGTTTGCTTATGAAGTCCCTTGGAGGATGGGTGGAGGGCGATGAATTAAAAGGCGAGATTGAGCGTGAGCCTTTAGATCTCAGAGATCAATGGCGGAGATCTATTACGAGAAAATGCAATGGGAATGGGAATGGTGGTTTCAACTGAAGAAACAGCCGGTTTCGCGCGACGCAAAGGGGGAAAGGCAGTATTGCCTTTTTGAATGCGATATGTGTTTCTAGCCGACAAGTGGCTTTTTAAAACCACCCACATCGCGTAAATTTAAAACATTAACCTCCGGACGTGAAATCACGCGATATGGGTCCCTGGCCATTGGATAAAGGGTGGGCAGATCCAACAATGGAGTTTGAAGCGTGATAAGACAAGATGCGCGGGCGGAAGAAGGTGGGACAGGGTCATGGCGGTTTTAATCTGGACCATCGGATCAAGGAATGGATGGTCAAGATTAATCAATGGGGGCGGTAAGTCCCAAATGAGTTGGGCCTATCGGGTTAAATATGGACTGTTAGATCTTCAATATGAATGGCCCAGATTAAATCTTGGGGCTAATGAAATGGAATATAAGGCAGAGTTCAGCTGGAGATCGGGTTATTGTGGGCTGTTGATCTGCAGATATCAACGGTGGATATTCACTGAAAAATTTATACGGCGGGTTTTATGAAAATAACAAAGGGTGTCAAGCTTTGATCTGGACCGTCGAATGTATGAGATGGATGGCCTAGATCCAATCGGGGGTTTCCAATCGGCAAGGGAGAGAGGAAAGGTGCAAAGGAAATTTGCAATGCGATGAGATTGGAGCCGTCGATCTTAGAGAGATCAACAGTCGGAAATGAGTCTGTGGTTTTTAATGTCGGAGGCTATGGTTGAGGGCGATTGGACGTGAGCCATTGGATCTCAGGAGGAGATCAACGGTGGGGAATAAATCGGGAATCGGCGATCAGAGGAAGGCCGATGCGATGGTGCGATCGGGCCATCGCAATCAGAGGTTTCAAAGGGGCGCAATCAGAAGAACCCTTGCAGAAGTTTCCAATGCGATGGGCGGGGAATAGAAAAGTGCACTGACCGTCGATTTATTTAAAGGATCAATGGTAGAAAATGCATCGAGATTACACAGACCAAAGCTTCATCGCATCGGGGAAAAACAGTTTAACAAAGAAAATGCGCCCATATGAACACCCCGATTGCGATAAGTGCCCAGGGCCTTAGCGTTTGGTTTCGGTGCCGGGTCGCATGGTGGGGAAGTGGTTAGGGGCTTAGATGAAGGGGGCTAAAGACCTTAGTTAAAAAAGATTGTTTTTTATGATTTTTCAAGTATTTCAAGGGATTTTGAAAGCTTCCAATAAGGCAAAAAATGAGTTTTAAACCTTATCAAAGGGGTTTTTATGAAAGGAAGAAGGGAAATAAGGAAAAATAGAGGAATCTTATGAGGAAAAAAGGAGATAAAAATGGAGGTTAATAATGAGTGAAAATAGGGGTAAAATGAAAGGGAAAAATGGGTTTTTAGCAGCCTTTTTCTTCAGGAAAACAGTAGATTTTCAAATTTTAAGAGGGAAACAGCAGTGAAGATTAATCAAAGGATAAGATATCTTCACAAGACTTCAAGAACTAACAATTTGGCAATAAAATTGTTTCTTGAAGGTTTAAAACATGATTTAGCCACCATTTGATATGACAAATTTTATAGGTGGCTAACAGTGGCTCCACATGGGGATGGCACCTTCTTGAAGGTGTCAAGAACTTTATACTTGTATTCTCTGGGCGGCATGATCAATGCCTCATCCATTGGGCTGCAACCTTTTTCACTTGGATGATCTTCTTCAGTCTTGATAATGTTAGCAGCCATGAAAAACAATGGAACTTTATCAAACAAGCTTTCTACCTACCCAATCCTACTGATCTAACATTTTTTCTTCTTTAAGAGTGCATTTGGATTGGAAAACTCTTTTACAAACATTTTATTATTTTTGAAAACATAAAACTAATCTAATTCTACTTCTTATTTCTCCATGAACTCAGATTTAACAGTTGAGTTCATAAGCTTCTCTATCTAACTACTATCTGTTAGGATTAGACTGTCTAACAAATTTTTATTCTCTAATTCCTAAAACAAGAAATTTAAAAGAAGACAAGTCAGGATTGAACAGTCTAACTTGCTGCTGATCTATGGCATAAAAACAAGCTGCACATAGATTATTATTTTGCAGAAAATTAAATCAAAATGGTGAAGGCTTAAGATCTGAAAATTTTAACCATATCCTTCTCTTTCTTCAACTCTGTTTTTAGGCTTGTTTGAGCTGTTTTTTCTTTGTTATATGGTTCAAGTTTTGGGATTATTAGAACCTATTTATTTCTGTCTTTGACTCAAAATTTAAACATTTTTAGAGTCATTCTTTCTTTTTGAATTCATAGGTTCAGATTTTTAGCTTGTTTGAACCTTTATTTTTCTATCCTAATCTATCTAACTGATAAGCCAAGATTAAGTTGTTTGGAAAATATAATTTCACTAACCTATCAGTAGTAAATTTAAAACTAATTAGTCAATATTAGGATGTATGACTAACTAGAAGTGTGTTTCTTAGGAGTGGCATTTCAGCTTGCACACTTTCAGATTTTGTTTCTCTTTTTTGGTATGGGGTTGTACCTTTATTGTTTTTACAATCTACCCTCTTTTCTCTTTCTATTGTTTTTGTATTTTTTATTTTATAACTTTGAATGCAATGATAGACGAAATATTTATAATGAGAAAAAGGATAAAAAGGCTTCCAAACATGGTAGGGTCAAGAGAAATAATGTTTGAGCATCCTGCCATTGACAGGACCCCCAAACAGTTCAGCTCCATTCAATTCCTGCAAGAAATAGGCATTGTTACCAGTAGTAGAAAGAATGAGATAAGGGCCAAGCCATAAGTTATCAAATTTCCCATGCTTTCCCTTGTCTTCTCTCCTTGAGTCCCACTTTAATACTTATTCACCAATATTAAAATTACTAGCTTTTGTCCTTCTGTCAAAAAGCTTCTTGATGCTCTCTTGCTTTTGTAATGCTCTGTTGTAGACCTCCTCCCTGGTTTGCTGAAGATGTATGGTCTGATTTATTCTTCTGATCACGTCATTATCTTCAGACTGTACTTCTTGGATAAAATTCATAACTGGCACACCTAGACTGGTTGGAAAAATTGCATCTATTCCATATACAAGTTGGTAGGGTGACATCCCAGTTGATTTTTTAATTGTCAATATGTCAGCCCAAAGTGCATGTACTAGCTTTGTGTGCCAAGACTTCTTGTTGTCCTCCAACAATTTCTTGATTATGTTTACCAAACTCTTGTTTGAGGATTTTGCCAGCCCATTACCTTGAGGGTAATAAGCAGTAGAATGACCCAATGTTATCTGATATTTGTGACAGAATTCAACCATCTTCTTAGATCCAAATGTAGTTGCATTATCAGTGATGATCTTCCTAAGACAGCCAAATCTAGAGAGGATATGAGTCTCAATGAATTTTATGATGACAGAGCCATTGGCTTGTCTAGAAGGGATGGCTTCTATCCATTTGGTAAAGTAGTCTGTTTCAGTGAGAATCCATCTATGTTGGGCAAATGAGGGTGGATGGATTTCTCCTATGAAGTCTAAACCCCACTATTGAAAAGGAGCTTCAACAGTGATTGGATGCAAAGGTAAGGGAAGAAATTTTATTTTGCCTTCAAAAAGTTGGCATTTATGATAGGCAATGATCATCTTATGGACATCCTGAAAGAGAGAGGGCCAATAAAAACCAGCTCTAAGGATTTTGTTGCCATTTGTCTTCCAATAGAGGTGGCCTCTGCATTCTCCTTCATGGAACTCGTGCTTGATTTTCTCTGCATCATACTCAGGCAAACATTTAAGCAATAACCCACTAGCATTTTTCCAATAAAGACATTTATCTAAAATGCAGTAGTTAACAACTTTTAACTTTAAAAATCTTTCCTTTGTTTTTTTTCAAACCAGGTGTATTCAAATTAACAAAAACATATAGAATATTAGCATAGCAAGAGGAATTCATAAAATGGTCTTCAACAATGGGAGTTGATAATTCCTCTTGTTCATCTAGAGAATTTATCATATTTATATCAAGAGCTTCAAAATTTTATTCAGCCATTAATCTAGCTATTCCTTGGCCTTTAATGAGTTTAGTGGGCTTGATCTCTAAATCATATTGAAGTATCACAGCTATCCACTTACCTCTCTTACCATCTGGGTCCTGTGTTAGAATGTCTTTCACAACTGAATTTGGGACAAGGGCAATGATGTGGGAGTGCAAAATGTAAACTCTGAAGTCTTTTAAGGCTTTGACTAAGGCACAGGCTTGTTTTTCCATAATGTTGTACTTTAGAGGAGCATCTCTCAATGCCTTGCTAAAGAATGCAATGGGTTGCTCTTATCCCTGTGGATTTTTCTGCAATAGGACAGCAGCTATTGCATGTTCCGATGCAAATGAAAAAATGTAAAAATATTTTGAAAAATCAGGACTTATTAGAACTGGTGTTTTGGTTAATGCTTGTTTCACCAGCTCAAAAGATTTCTTTGCTTCCAAGGTCCATTTAACTCCTTGTTCCTTTTTCAGCATGTTTGTAATGTTTCTAAGGAGTTCAACTAAGTTGGGTATGAACCTTCTCAAGAAATTAATCTTTCCAATGAAATATTGGAGTTCCTTGATGTTTCTAGGATGAGTGATTTGCAATATAGCCTCAATCCTCTTTGGGTCTATCTTTTTCCCCTCTTTTGATATGATGTGCCCAAGAATTTTACCTTCTTGGAGACCAAACAGTGTTTTCTTAGGATTTAAAGATAACCCAAAATTTCTACATTTCTCAAAGACTTTTCTTAAGTGTTTTAGGTGTTCTTCATCTGTTTTGGAAAAAACAGTGATATCATCAAGGTAAATAATGATGAAGCAGCCTAATTCTTCCGAGAATGCAATATCCATGGCTCTTTGGAATGTTGCACCAGCGTTCATTAAACCAAAGGGCATTTTCACATACATGAAAGTGCCCCAAGGTGTAGTAAAGGTTGTCTTTAATTGATCATCAGGATGTACTAAAATCTGATTGTACCCTAAGACGCCATCAAGCAAAGAAATTCTTTTAGACCCTACTACCCTTTGTAAAATATGGTCCATCTTGGGTAAAGGGTATTTGTCTTTCAATGAGGCTTTTTTTAAGTTTCTAAAGTCTATACAAAGCCTAATCTCTCATGTTTTATTCCTAACTGATACTAAGTTAGAGACCCATTCTGAATATCTAATAGGAACAATAATACCAGCTTCATACATTTTCTTGATTTCCTTCTCAACCAAAGGTAACTGAACAGGGTTTATTCTGCACAATTTTTGTTTAAATGGATTTTGGTTTTCCTTGAGAGGTATCTTGTGCTGAATTATTTTAGTGTCATAGGATTTCAGATCCTCATAACTCCACGCAAAAACATTAGAAAATTCTTTAAACAGCTCTATGTATTTCAGTTTGATGTGAGCTGGTAAAGTTTTAGACAGTTTGATCATCTTTGGGTTTAGCTCACTTCCTATATTACACTCTTCAACTTCAGTTTCGACAGGCTCCAGCTTCGGTTTCTTGGCCACATCATTGAAATCAAACAATTCTTATAAAGGGACCCGCCCCTTTGGCAAACTTTGATTGTTAGACTGCAGAGTTTCTAAGTCTTCTTTTTTCTAACTCTGCAAAAATTTCTGCTGTGTTTTCAAGTTTGTTAGACAACAAATTTACATCAGCCATCTCTGGAGACTCTTCTTCTTTATCAAGTAGATTTTCTTCACTAGGACAGTCTGTTTCATAGTCTAAATCTGAACTTGGTAGTTCAAATTCATTTCTGGACTGCAGGAAGTCTTCTATTTGTTTGTCTCCATCAAACACTTGCCAATATTTTTCATTATCAAGAACGGCTGGTCTAAATTTGATTTGAGTTGTGCATTTTTTGGTTTCATAAGGAGTTAGGCATTTTCTAGCAATAAAATCCAAACCATTAGCTTGAATATTTTCGTTTCTTGGGACAAAGATAAGTTTAAATTCCTAGAATTTTTTCAATAAATCCATGACATCGTTTCGATAGGCTCTAAGTCTGGGATGTTTCGCAGTATATTCCCCATTCACTTGCCTAATTATTAGTTCAGAATCACCATGAACCTTTATTCTTTTGGCCCCTAATTTCTTCAATAAATGCAGGCCTAAAAGAAGGGCTTCATACTCAGCTATGTTATTGGTGCGTTGAAAGTTTAATTTGCAGGAATTCCCTTCAGTATGATTGTTCATTGAATTGTGAAGCCACACTCCTACACCTGCATCATTCTTAGTACAAGATCCATCAAAGTGCATGCTCCAAAGAGGACTAGTTTTGGGTTCATCAGTTTGGTTACTATCCTCTTCAACTAGCGTGCTTTCAGATTGTTCTTGAAGATCAGCACTTCGTTGAATTTATTTTAATTCCTCAGGTTTTTCATTGTGTTGAGGACTTCTTTCTTGACCCTCAAGGTTTAAAAGCAATGGATGAATGATTTGTAGCTCTAGACCTGCGTTTTGTTTGTTGTAGTTCTTTGGTTTAGCAAACTATTTTAACACTTTTTTCTCGTCTTCCTCCTCCTCTCTATCTACCATTAATTCAGTTAAGGTCACTTTTTCACTAAATGTTTCATCATTGAAAAGGATAAATGAGTCAAGTCCTGTATTTACAGAATAAATGGGAGAGTTTTGCGGTCTCTCTTGGCTAGTAACCATGTATTGCATATGAGACTCCCTGTAAAGTCTTCTAGTCTGATTGAAAATAGGGATGGTTGCATATGTCATATCCATCTGCATAGTTCCTTGTAACTTAGCTTCCCAAGATCTAGATAATAGCATACCATATTTTGGAGGTACATCAGCCACTACAATATCCATTACTAAACATTTGGCCGGAATTTGTGCTAATTTTACACAGAGGTCTTTGATTAAACCTAAAAATTTTACTCTGCTTGAGTCAAAGGAGTAAAGATCTTTGTAAGGTTGAGTAATTTCAAGGCCGAGGCTTTCCATTACAGCTTTGGGCAATAAATTGTGGGAGGCCCCTAATTCATGCATGGTGTTGTGCGAAATTTTGTCATGAACATTTAAACTAACATAAAAAGGAGGAACTGGTCCCTCTTGATATCTACCTTCAATCTTAGGACCGAATATGAGCTCTAGCTGGTCATCGTTAAGATTGACAGTGTCATTGTTTTCTTCTATGTTAAAAGCCTTAAAAAGTTGAGATCTATATACATCTTGGGCAGCTACTTCAGTGAGAGGAACAGAGATTTTGATTCTGGAAATTTCCTGCTCCAAACTAAAAGGCATCTGATTCTTTGAAGTACTTGTTTCAGCCTTATTAACCACCACTCTATCAGCAAAATCATTTTGTTGATTTCCTCTATTCACATTTGTCAAAATTGTTTTAACAGGAGCACTAGCTGAGATGCTAATGCTACTAAGGTCTGCACTCTGTTTTTCAATACTTTGAGTGCCTTTCTCTTTGTTTTTATCAGAATTTACAGCCATTGTTTTGTCTTTCTGCTTTGTAGTCTTGGGTTTATTCACAAGGCTATTTTTTGCAAAACTTTCAGAGGTCTTAGTATTGGGAGTTTCCTGATTGCTTTTACTCCTAAGGTCATACTCTTTTTGAGTCTCTATGATGACATTTTCCATTTCTTAATAATAACTTTCATCCTCAGCTCTTTTATCATCATAGGATGTCTATAGACCTTGTTTTCTAGTGTAATGAACTTCAAAATCATCATTATCTACTCCCAGCATGTTGATGTCATCTTCCTCTGTTTGTTCACTTGTTTCTTCAACCTCACTTACATAGTTTTGATGAAAAGGAGTATCTGTTGATCATCCTCCCTTGGTCTGTTTTGAGGTTGGTTTCTCCTAAAATTCTGATTTTGGTTTTGATTTCTGTTTTGAGAAGCTGTTTGGTTTTGACTAGCTTGTGCTCTCTCAAGTATGCTCATCTTTTTCATCATCTCCTCCATCATTCTCTCCATATTTGAGCTAGATGTGAAAGGTGGGGATTCCTCTCTAAAGGACACTTTCTTCTCATTCCTCATTCTCGCTCTTTTCTCCATTAAATTAACTTCCACAGCAAGAGCTCCTTTTTGCATATCTTCAAGGGTTAAAGTATCTCTCTCTCTCAGCTAATAAGCCATTTCAAGATTAAATCCTTCAGGAAACTTGCTTAAATTCGAGCCTTGTGGAGGTTTTAAGTATGGGGGAAGGGCATTATAAACACTGTTAAACCTAGTGCAATAAGCTTGTACACTTTCCCCGGGGTTTCTGTGGAGATTCTTTTAGTCTGAAAGTATTTGGAGAGGGTTTTTCCTCACTTCCCATTTGTTTAAGAATAACTAATGGAAGGCTTGGAGATCATTAATACTATGAGGGGTTAAGCCTTTGAACCATTTTCTTACTTCTCCCCCTAAACTCTGAGCAAATAATATAAGTTTGACAATTTCATCATCAATATCATTTCTGTCAAAGTAGTCATTCATCTTATCCACATGTTGTGAAGCAGTAGTAGCATTACTAGCATCATACAATGGTATCTTGGACTGATAGTCCTATGGGAGATTGACTAAAGGTAAAGGAAGGACTAGGGGAGCATACCATGTTTCCATGATAGGAGGTTGTGGAAAAAGTGGGGGGTTTACAAGTGGTGGGTTGACAAGAGAGAAAGTGGGCTAGAATGTAGTGGTTTGGACAGTGGATGTATGAAGAACAGAGGTGGATGGACCAGCAATATATTGTTGAGCAGATCTTGGATGAGAGAAACCAAAATTGTGAAGGAAATGTAAATCTGGTGGAGTAGTTTCTCTGCTACCAGGATGTTCACTTCTGTCTTGGGATGAAAGTGAAGGCTCTAAATCTATCTGATCTGTATCATCAAGCGACCTAGTTCTAAATGGATTTCTTAAGTCAACTTGTGATTCTTGCTAAGTTGCAAGGTTTTCAGGAACAGAATTAGCTCTAAGGCGTGATCTGAAAATAGTTGAAGATTTAACCTCAGGATACTTCCTAAGGATTCTTTCAGGGTTATCAACTATCTCAGGAGGGTTTGGGTCGGGGTAAGCTCTAGTATGAATCTTTTTAGGAGCCACTATGTTGCGTTTTTCAGACCCAACTAAACAAGAAAAGTTTAACCAAATATGACAATCTTTAAGAGGCTAATTGATCTTTTAAACAAGAAAGATTTAATCCTAAAGTCTTCTAACTGAGTTTAAATGATGTTATGATAATAATGGGTCTTCCCAGTGGAGCCTTAAGGTCTGTTTAGGATTTTGGAGTCACCAGGTGGAAATTTTTAGCTCTCTTGGAGGTAAAAAATTTTATGGTCCACCACCATGTTTATTTGAATACCAATCTGAAATATTTTTTGGTTTTCTGAGTTTTTTCAGTTATATGGGTTCTAAGAGCGTCCTAAATATGTTTCAACACTTAGTTACGGTGATGAGACAGAGAAAGTCTACTCTGATGGCTAAGCTAGCTGATCCTTCAAGGTTTGATAAACTCTTATGAGAATCCTAAGGTTGCCTTAGTTTGTCATTGACTCAAATAAGTTCTATCATGATTACCATTTGCTTTGGTAGTGCTTGAAGAGGGCCACTTGTACTGCACTAAACAATGTTCTTGAATCAAGGGTTTTTCTTGAGGTCTTGTGAATGTATAGGTGTAATTTCACTCAGAACTCCCCAGCGGAGTCGCCATAAATGTTATCTCCCTGTAATTCTAGCAGATTGGTGAGACTAAAACTGCAGAGAGGACATTGGAACCACTTTGGGATTCTAGGATCTAACCCTCCTAAATCCAGAGAGGGATCTCTCTATAATTGCAAAGATTGATTTATCTTTAAAGCTTGAAACGTGATATTAGGCTAGTTATGAAGAACAAGATTTTGTTTGTTTTGGTTGGGCAAAGATATGTGAAGGTGAAGGAGTCTAAATGAAGGGTGGAGGTGAATGAAAGTGAAAAATTGATTCAGTTAAGAAGATAGGCAAGAAACAGCTTCAATCCATTGGGCTATGGAGTCATAGTAGGATTTAATTGAAACAACAAGGTTCAAGAGTGGTCCATGGGGCAAGTCATCTATGTCTAAGGATCTCTTTAAAGTTGATTTTATGGAATGGAATGAAACAATAATAAGGGGAATTAACAAATGAAGAAAAAAGAGCAGCCTAAGATCAAGTAAGTACTTTGAAATTATCTTGTTTTTGGCATACACTTAAGAAAGACATAAAAGTAATCTAAGATCAGGTAAGTACTTTGAAACTAGCCTGCTTTTGATGCACTTTCAATAGAAAACATTTAAAACACAAAAAGAATAGCTTAAGATCAAGTAAGGACTTTGAACATATCATGCTTTCAGCATATTCTACAGGAAACTTTTTAAAGCAACTGTTGGAGAAGAAACTAGAGGACAGGGCTCACCATAGACTTCTCTAGCTCTGCTTTACTTAGCAAAATTTCAAGAGAAACAATTAAGATAGCAAATAATAGTCTAAGATTAGGTAAGGACTTTGAACCTATCATGCTTTCAACATACCCTTAGGGAAAATTTCAGACAACCTTTGGAGATAAAACTAGAGGACAGGGCTCACCATAGACTTCCCTAGTTCAACTTTACTTGGTATAAACTGAAAATAACATTCAAGAACAACGTTTAAAGCCTAGACGGTAAGAGAAGGGAACACAAACATCTTGACTTCTTGGACTGTATTAAATCATTCTTAAACAACACAATTGGAAGAAAACGTACAGATAAAGCTTATCAGTAAGAGAAGGGTACCTTTGACAGTAAATCCTAACTCTATAATTGGTGTTCTTTATCAGAGAAGATGGACAGAATGGAAACAGAAATAAAATGACAA
The DNA here is from genome assembly GCA_034641835.2 of Pinus albicaulis. Lineage (NCBI taxonomy): Eukaryota > Viridiplantae > Streptophyta > Pinopsida > Pinales > Pinaceae > Pinus > Pinus albicaulis. The sequence continues at coordinate 661,259,816 of CM076584.1, read as the reverse complement.
TTTACAATAAGAAAAACATCACCGTTGACATAGACTAGGATCCCATAAATCAGCTTGTATTTGATACTTCAAACCAGTCACAATCTTCAAGTCCAGTGGTTCTCTACAGCTTCAAACTTCTCATCTCAACTTAGGTATCTTCAATTACAAACAGAGCTTACAACAGCTTCAGAAAACTATTTACAGGCAACATACATGCAGTGACCAACATTGTCTCATCTTCTACAGAAGAATTTATAGAAGAAATGAGGAGGTGGGATGGGATAAAAGATCTTCTAGATTCATTTAATACAGTTTAATGCTTCTTGGCCTTTGAGGGGCTCAATGGAGAAACTTTCTGATATTTTCTCTGTATTAATTGGTTTACATTAAATATTAAGCTTGTTGGGAATATTTTGTTGACTTTAAGGCTCTTTGTTATCCTTGTAATAACTTTGCTGACAGTCTTACAATAAGTTCCTTTGGTCGAATTAACTGTTTGGTTGTTGTGAAGCAAATATCTTCTGTTCTAGTCATAACTAGGCCTCTTTTGAATGCTTTGAGGCTACAGATGGATTTTGGTAGCTAGAGAGGATTCAATTAGCTTCTGATGTGGTGGTGGAGGCTTTCTCGGAATGATAGATTTGATTGTCCTTCTTTAAACACTGTTAATTTGCTTTAATTCTGTGTGATAGGCTTAATTAGGCCTAATTTCTGTCTTTTGTTCTTTAAACTGTGTTTAATTGAGAGGATTAGACTTTTGATTTGCTGAAAGTGGGCCTTAATCCTTCAAAACTGCATAAACAATCTTCAATTCTTCATCTCTGCTGTGACTAGATCCTTTCACACTAATACTCTTTGCTTGATTAAGTTTTATTGTGTCTTGTTGATGTGCAGGCGTTACAGAGGTTTTATAATGGCGTCAGTGCTCATGAGGCATTGATAAACTTTGATGGGAAACCCTGCAGAATGATCTCCTTCACGAATAAAGGCCTGGGGGATCGTCATCCCCATCCTTCAATTTTATTTTATTTTTAAACATTTGATAAACCATTAAAACCTGCACAACAAAGAAAAATTAGAAAAAATCTTGCGAGGAAGGCTTCAGACTGGTTCAGAGGTTTTGGTTAGATCGTGGTCGTTGGATGAAAGCGTCCAACGGGGAGGATTACTTTGCTGAGGTTAAAAAGAGAGGCGGTTGGAAAAAATGGTGGGGAAATTAAGTCCAGGCCGTTGATCTGTAGAGATCAACGGTCGAGATTGATTGGGAAAATATAATGTAGAGGGGGCCACATTATAGCGAAAAGGGAGAATATACAAAAGAAAAGGGTGAAAACCTCTGGCGAAGTTAAAAAAGGGTAAGAATGAAATTCGGGGTTTCTGAAAGATTTTGGGCCGTTGGATTGGATTAGTCCACAGAGATCAACGGTGGAGGTTTTCTTATGAATTCCCTTGGAGGATGGGTGGAGGGCGATGAATTAAAAGGTGAGATTGAACGTGAGCCATTAGATCTCAGAGATCAACGGCGGAGATCTATTACGAGAAAATGCAATGGGAATGGGAATGGTGGTTTTGGCTGAAGAAACCGCCGGTTTCACGTGACGCAAAGGGGGAAGGCGGTATTGCCTTTTTGAACGCGATATGCGTTTCTAACCGACACGTGGCTTTTTAAAACTGCCCACATCGCTTAAATTTAAAACATTAACCCCTGGATGCGAAATCACGCGATATGGTTCCCTGGCCGTTGGATAAAGGGTGGGTAGATCCAATGGTGGAGTTTGGATCGCGATAAGACAAGATGCGCGGGCGGAAGAAGGTGGGACAGGGTCATGGCGGTTTTAATCTGGACCGTCGGATCAAGGAATGGACGGTCAAGATTAATCAATGGGGTGGTAAGTCCCAAATGAGTTGGGCCTATCGGGTTAAATATGGACCATTAGATCTTCAATATGAACGGCCCAGATTAAATATTGGGGCTAATGAAATGGAATATGAGGCAGAGGTCGGGCGGAGATCGGGTCATTGTGGGCCGTTGATCTGCAGAGATCAATGGTGGATATTCACCAAAAAATTTATATAGCGGGTTTTATGAAAATAACAAAGGGTGTCAAGCTTTGATCTGGACCTTCGAATGTATGAGATGAACGGCCTAGATCCAATCAGGGGTCGCCAATCGGCGAGGGAGAGAGGAAAGCTGCAAAGGAAATTTGCGATGTGATGAGATTGGAGCCATCGATCTTAGAGAGATCAACGGTCGGAAATGAGTCTGTGGTTTTTAATGTCGGAGGCTATGGTTGAGGGTGATTAGACGTGAGCCATTGGATCTTAGGAGGAGATCAACGGCGGGGAATAAATTGGGAATCAGCGATCGGAGGAAGGCCGATGCGATGGTGCGATCGGGCCATCGCAATCGGAGGTTTCAAAGGGGCGTAATCGAAAGAACCCTTGCAGAAGTTTCCGATGCGATGGGTAGGGAATAGAAAAGTGTGCTGACCATCGATTTATTTAAAGGATCAACGGTAGAAAATGCAGTGGGAGTCCACAGACCAAAGCTTCATTGCATCAGGGAAAAATAGTTTAACAAAGAAAATGCGCCCATATGAACGGCCCAATTGCGATAAGCGCTGAGGGCCTTAGCGTTTGGTCCTGGCCCTAGGTCACATGGTGGGGAAGTGGTTAGGGGCTTAGCCACAGGGGGCTAAATACCTTAGTTAAAAAATATTGTTTTTTATGATTTTTCAAGTATTTCAAAGGATTTTGATAGCTTCTGATAAGGCAAAAAAGGAGTTTTAAACCTTATCAAAGGGGTTTTTATGAAATGAAGAAGGGAAATGAGGAAAAATAGAGGAATCTTATGAGGAAAAAAGGGGATAAAAATGGAGGTTAATAATGAGTGAAAAGAGGGGTAAAATGAAAGGGAAAAATGGGTTTTTAGCAGTCTTTTTCTTTAGGAAAACAGCATATTTTCAGAGTTTAAGAGGGAAACAACAGTGAAGATTAATCAAAGGATAAGATATCTTCACAAGACTTTAAGAACTAACAATTTGGCAATAAAATTTTTTCTTGAAGGTTTAAAACATGATTTAGCCACCATTTGATATGACAAATTTTATAGGTGGCTAACAGAATGCAAACTAGCCCGACTTGACCCGCACATTCACAAATTTCTCCATTTGTTGAACATGTTCATTACTTGTCTTAGCACGTTCATGACTTTTCCCACTCGTGCATGACTCAACATAGTACGTTCACGATTTGATTCAATACGTTCACGACTTGACCCAAGCTTGCTACCTTTGCTCCTTGATAAAGATTCTAACGCTACTCCTTACCTTTTTAATGCTCCTCTGCCTTGCTCCTTTGCCTCTTATGTTGATCCTTTACCTCTCTTTTACTCTTTGTTGCTCCTCTGCCTCTCTTTTATTATTCTCCACTTAAATTTTTCCTTCTTTGCCTTATTGCTCTTTTATACTACAGTTGATCTTGATCCTCTCCTTTGTTCTCAATAATAATTATGGTGTTGCTCCTTTCTGTTCCTTTTCCATCAATGAAAATATTTCCAACAATACCTTCCTTTTCAAGCTCCAATGGAAGAGGTGAGAGATGGAGGCTTAGCAACACAGTTTTAATATTTTATATGCTACCAACAATGTAATGGAAGGAATCAACTACTATATCATAAATGAAAGACGCACATGTACACAAGAGATACTGAAACCAATGGATTGGGCCCTAACCCACAAGCTTAGATCCCTAAAATCAACTCAGTGGAAAAGAAACCAAATGCTCATTTTATTTCATTACCATTCTTTTACATGAACAATGAAATTCAGAAATGTCTAATACAAATCCAAGAGAGCTCTTCCTACATATAAAATCTAAATTCTAATGAGCTCTTGCTCTTGTCTATTTATGCTAGAGGGTAGCTACCAAAAACTCCCTAAAAATTATGTCTTTGTTCCCTTGGAACTCGAGAGAAGTGGAGTTTGGATCATTCTTATCATTCACTTGCTCAGTTGCCTCTAACTTCGAGTTGTTGGAGGAGGATCTTGAAGAGATATTGGTTGCTTTTAGGAGTCAAGGAGGTGGTCAACCTCCCTATTATTTCTCCTCTTTTTCTAATCTGAGCCTTGATATGGAATCATTCTCAAAAATGGCATTATTCCCTTCATTTTCCTGCATTTAAACCATATTAGGCCTCAAATCATGACAACCATTTTTACACCATTCTCACTAAGAAAAATATGACAAAATGTAATTAAATGTGAGAGAGAGAGAGAGTAATTAAGCTAAAAATGTGACATTTTAACACCTTATAATATACCTAATGATGGCCCTCATCAGTCCCTCAAAATAGCTCAGATATGCTCTGATACCATGTTGAATTTCCATGATCTTGGGTCTCAGATATAATCTTAAAATATCTGATGCTACCAAACCAAGAATCTCAACAAAACAACTTTTCACAATGGAATACAAAACAACTGTTAATCACACATGCATAGAATATAGACAAATTTTTACATTTTTCAACCCAACTTCATTATATTAAACAACATATAATACAATAGTTTAGGGCTCCTATACCAAGGATAATGGCCCACAATCATCCACTAGTACAAGATACAAATAAGGTCTTGGTGTTAGTACATCGATGACCAATTTTCCCTCAATAAGATACTCTGACCAGCTGGTTGTCTCATGCTCTCTCAACTCCTCTAAGTTGTACCTTGTACCTTCCCAGTTGTTCATCTCCTGATTTGCAGCTCCCACCTCTATCAATGCTCCAATTCCATTTGACCACTGAACCTCAGCTATCAATCTGATCACTAGTTTTGTCTTATTCCATCAAGGCCACAACATATTGAGACTCATGTTGAGTTGTTCACATCTCTGTTTGTGAACAACTCTCAATCTACCCACTATTTCTCCTCAACTACTCAAGGACTTCAACCCACTATGGTCTTCCTGTGCTACTATGATGAAGACCAACATAGGGAATGGAGGGCTTCCACCTATCATGGCAAGGTTTCCTTCTCTCACAATGAACAAGGGCTAGGAGGACTACCCATCATCTGATGTAGAATTCCTTCTCCACACACAAGTCTCGGGCTACTTAAAGCTGCTCCTGGTTTATCAGACCCTTGAGCTCAACAACCACCACTCTAGAAACTAGCTTTTTCCATTAAGGTGTTGCACACCGGGCTCCAACTTTGGCATTATCACGTTGTCCTCCGGCATACCATAAATTCCCAATCCACATTCACACTTGGTCCACTCTCATGCTTCCCTCCAATAGTCCATGAGTGGCCAATACACATTGTAGAATTTTCACCTAGCTAGGGCATCCTCACACCTTGGAGACCCTTCTATTGGCTTCCAACAGACATCTCCGCTTGTCCTTTTCTAGGACATCCATCACCCATGATATCTACTCCTAGTTGGGATTTCTTAACATCCAAGACAAACCCAACACATTGCTCCCACATAGTGCTAATCAAACCGATTCAATCACTGAGTTTCACTGTGGAATCTGCCCACTAGTAAGGTCTAATAACTAACATGTTAACCATTCCTCCTTGGCTTCCACAGGTTTCACTTTCTGTCATCCACTTAACAAACTCTTGCCAACAAGAAGGGACCAAATTTACCCCTCTTTGACCACAGGAACTGTGCACCATATTGTTGTAATAAAATTCATGGTTAGGGCTTCTTTGACACCCTTGAACAATGTTGTAATTCCCTGTGTTTATGCTCCAAAATTGACCCAATAACTTCATTTTCCTTTCCTTTGAATTTGGCCTACCTTCATGAGGTTTTCCCTCCTCTCGACCTCCTCAAATGAGCCTGGAATAATCCTTATTTTTCCTTCAAAATAGCCTATGGCCCTACCTGTAACATAAACATAGCCCTTAAAACATGCCACATAATCCCTTACCTTCTCCTATTGGTTCGGCCTCTCTTCAATAGAACTCGGCCTCCATGTCGTGGAAAAACAACCCTTGATCCACCCAAAATAGCACCCTAATATCCTGTTGTTTTTTATCCTTGACTGCGGCCCAATTTCAAAGATGTTCCTTGGATTGAATGCACTTAGATGATGGTGTAAATGAATTCCACGCACCTCCTATATATACACATAGAAGGGGCATCATCAAAATGTCATCTTAGGGCTTGTATAACTATTTCATGGCTTAATATAATCAAGATTACCTAGACATACATGTGCAAACCCACACTTCGACTTAAAAATTTCATAACTTCATTGATAGAGCTCTCATTTGATTGATATTCAAAGCATTGGAATCGGCATGCCAATCTCTATCACCTCAAATTTTCTCATGCTCAAATTCATCATGGTTTTAGCCCAAATCCCAATGGGTGAAAACCCCCATGCTTGGGTTCCAAACCCACAAGTGACTCTTGTGGCACTTTTCCCTCCAAACCCTGAACCCTAGGGCTTAGAGTACCTCCCAAGCTACACAAAAATCAACAAAGGTATTCCCGGCTAATTTGGTAAACATCATTGTCACCAATCGCTTAATACCATACATCGACCAATTGCAACTATATACTTCAAGTGATCATGAGGAATTACTTACTTTTTCCATTTGAATTTTAAGAAGGTTTTTAATGCTTTGTGGTTGTTCTAACATGAATGCTTGAAGGATAACATGAGCAAGCTTTTCCATATGAGTTTACTATCACTTCAATAAGTTCAATAATAAATACCCCTTTGTGGGTTTTCTTTGGGTAGTTATTCCTTTGGGAGTAAAATGTCGTTTTGAAATATTAGAGAAAGTGGTTGATAGTGACTACAATCTATTCTCACACCCATATATGCACATTTCCTTAGTAATGAATCCAAATAATCTAAAATTCCATGAGCCTTCCATGTTGGATCAAGAAATTGATTATGCCCTACCTACCATAGAGGACTTGACACCAAAAACTTAGGCACAGTTGGCATAATATATAGTTTTGTATAAGAAGTCTAGAACTGCCAAACAAGGGGAAATTTTCCTTTGGTATATTGTGTTAAAATGACAACTTCTAGGTAAGGAAAAATGGCACTTTTGTGAGAACGTAGAGAATCAAAAAAATTATGAGCCTTCCACATTAGATTTTAAAAAAAATGAGTATGTCTTATCTACCATAGAGGACTTAACACCAGAAAATTAGGTAGAGTTGGCATAATATATAGAAAAAATCTAGAACTATTAGACAAGGTAAATATGGCCTTTGGCAGATTGTGTTAAAAGGATAACTTCCAGGCAAGGCAAAATGGTACTCCAACGAGAAGGTAGAGGAAAAATTTCCTTACCTCATATAGTGAAATATGTTTGGGACCAAAATCCTCCCTAAATGGGTATTTATGATCTAGAATGGATAATTATATAATTTTCATCTGTATAGGTACTTTCTAGGTGGAGAAATTTGACGAATTAGCTTGCAGGGCCTATTTTATTGGCATGTCCCAATTTGGAAATTTGGGGTCTAGATCCTTCCCAAGCCATTGAGGCATCAAATGATACATTTTGGGATGAAAACTTTGTGAGCATTGTGTTCAACCCTCAATGTTATTATATACACCAAGACATTTCCAAATATGCAAAAATCATCTTAATCAAAGTTCGTATGCGGCAGTTATGCCTCCCATAAGTTGAAATACCTTGTTGACCACTATGGTACAAATGGATGCAACATTAGCCCCCATTACTCACACATTTGGGGTTAAGCACATGTGGAATTTCAAGAAGAATCTATAAATTCCAAAACCTTATCTTTAATTGAGGGTTGAGGATACAAAAACCCTAACTCTAGATGGCTATTAGGATATGTTAAATGCAAGGCCACAAAGAGGAGAAGTCGTTTCATTCTTTAGCATTGTAATCATACAATAATTGAATAGGAATATAGGACTGGGATTTGTGAGCATGATAGGGGAGGAAAATATTTCACAATAGGTATTTAGGCCACATTGTCAAAGGTTACTCCATAATGAATGCCTATTTTTTTGCAATGGATTTTCCATAACTGAAGAAAATAGAAAAAAAGCATAGACCACACCCTCTAACTTGGTTTTCTCTTGTATTGAGTTTCCTGGAATACATATTATACTCATTTATGTGGATGGTGTATTCATTTACTCATTTATGATTTCAATTATTTTATAAATTCAATTAATAAACTAATAATAATTTGAGATCTAAGAAAAAATATATATATATAATATAAAATTTTACAATATTATAAAATTTATCATAACAAATAATTTCAACAAAATCCCTACAACCAGGGTGCCTCTTACAAATATGCTTGGAAGCAATGGTGGGAACAATAAAGTCCTAAAAAGAATAGGAGTTTACCGCTAGTTATTATCTGGGGAATATGGATCTCTAAGAACAATGAAATCTTTCAAGAAAAACCTACCACTCCTAACAGGATTGTTGCACTGTTCATTGCTACATTTTTATCTACTTTTTTATGTTGATCCAACACACCATCCTTGCAACATCATAACTAAATTTGTAGATTTTTCTTGTCGCTGGGCTTTCTTTGACGAGGCTTCACTTGCTAGGATTAAATGTTTTGGTGGGGGGGGGGGGGGGGGGGTTGGTATTCTATCTTCGAGAAAATCATTGTTTCAAGCTTCATATTAGGTTGGGCAGAGGCACAAATAATTATGTTGAGTTACTTAGCCTCAAACTTCTCCTCTTGTTTGCTATAGAAAGGGATGTTAGTTGTAGATTTTTGGTGACTCAAATACTATTATAAATTGGTTTAATGAGATTACAAGATGTCACATGCACACATTGTACCCAATTCTTGAATATATTTTACACTTAAAACGTGATTTTGATCAGATTACGTGTTGTCATATTTACAGGGAAATAAACTTCAATGCAAACACATTATCTAAAGCAAGCATTACAATGATTTTGGGCACTTGGAAGATACTAGAGTAGATAGATGAAAATATCTCTGAATATTATCACATGCCTTTCATAGAGGGCTTGCAGATAGATATATAACATGAATAACTACAACATTTTCTTTTTTGTTGTCTTAGATAAAATTCCCAGGTGACTCGAAGAATATATCGCTATTTGCTATTTATATTCAACATGTATTTATGTTGATGGACATATATTCTAAACATGATAAGGACTTTATACATACCTGTTTTTTTATTTTCTTTTGGATGGTTGTTTAGCCCATTTTTTATTGCACTATAGTGCATATACAAAATGATTTTTTCTTATATATTAATGAAAATTAGAGAAAAAAAAATCCACTACAATTTTACAAAATGAATTAGAGTTTAAATATTTACAAATCAATTAGAGTTTTTCCTTAACCCATTTTTTTTAACACTTCGTAGCCCATTATAAACTTTTATACTGTAGAAACACTATTGTATAGTAGAAACATGAAGCCTCCACAAACCCAAAAAACTTATTAAATGCAATTAAATGCCATAATAGGTACAATGCATACTTGTGTGGTGGGACAACATAAAAATCTAAAAACTCTCCAAATTACTAAACTTGTAATACTTATAAAATTAAATTAAACTTGTTTAAATATGCACTATTCAAATTTCAAATTACTTTTATACTTTTTAGAAAAATAAAGAACGTATAAAAAGAGTCTATATAATTTCACATTTTTCATTTTACAAGGATCTCATATTTTATACTAGCCTAGATCCATCTTAACCCTGAATCTATCAAGCATCGAGAGGGATCAAACCACTTGAGATAAAAACCTATTTTAAAGTGAAAAGAGATTTGATCCATCTTGGTGCTTGATATATCTAGGGTTAAGATGGATCTAGGCTCATTTTTATATACACACATACCATATCTAGGCTTGATCCAGGTGGATCCCTATTGGCTCAAAAATAAAAGTCCTTGGGTCAAAGCAAAACGAGCGTCAAATCGAAGAGGTCATTGTAAGCTTTCCAATGGTGCAAACGATGCCTCATTCTGACTTCGAATGTGAAAATTATGGCTAGTGATAGTTTTGTTCAAACTAGGCAAAAGTTAAAATCAAAGTCAGCCCAGGGTGCTAAGTGGCACTCCCATAGGTTGCCACATGGCAGCAAAGTCAACAGGCCTCGTGGGATCCATAGAGATGATGTGGAATCCCAATCAACGAACCAGGTGGACCCACAAGTAAGTGACGTGGCAACACCACAAGTCAACACATGGTAAGTAGGTGGTAGAGGTGGCATATGATGTGGAACAATGAGAGCCTACCAGATGGCCCAATCACATGGTACCTAAAATTAGGCCCAAGTGGCCTTGGAATGGTGCAAACTCCATTTTTGTCTTATTCTCATGCTTTGGGGAGCCATTACCATGCGAAAATATGTTTGCCATACATCATATGGTTTGAAAACTATATTAAAACCAAAAGTGGGTTTTAAAACCATATTAAAGAAAAATTGGGGTTTTGAACCCAAAACCTCCCGAACAACAAGTAACTTACTGTGACTATGCCAACCATACATCATCTTATTCACCCTCACACTTTGTTGTAAAATGTCATTCAGATGGTTCAAAGGGAACCATGGAGAATGCATGAGAGTGAAGGGCGCATGTACGCTAATGTAGGCACAAATCACAAGAAGATTCTAGGAATACTCCCAAAGCATATATTAGGGAATATTTTAGGGAATATTCCATATAATATTCCCAATACATTCCTTTTTGACGTTGTGAGGAATCTAAAAGATTCCCTATGGGGCCAGAATTGCACATGGAAAAATGTAGCCAACTTTATCCTCATTTTATCCTTAAATTCGCAAGGATCACATTGGTGTAGTCAATTTTTACATATGGCAGCGGAATTCATGGGTCACGGCAGAAACCTGCCTTCATCATTAATCGTTGGGTATGAAGTTTGAGACAACAATTCACCTGTCATAAGTAGGTCACGTTTACAGTCAAAAGTCTTAGGAGGATGACACAGATATACTAGTGTTGTGATCGTTGCGGTTTTAGTAGCTGAATTTCAATTCACTCCCAAGAATGGAGGTATAATGATGTATTTTTCTATGTAGTTGCTTTTATTTTGATGAAATGCATGAAGTGGCCTCCCCATTATTGAAGCAGGGCCCGGGGACGTAGTCCACACTGAAAAACTTCATTATCAAACATTGTGTGCATTGGTTTATGGTCTCCTTTATGTTTCCTCTTCTTTAAGTATTTGCACATATTGGTTTTACGTGCTCTTTCATGAAATTTTGAAAACATCATCGAAGAAAAGATCTTGTTTAATGTCGGTAAATCAGACATTCCATATCAAGTTTGGTATCAGATCGGTATTATTGCTAATGTGAATTGTGAGTCTGAATGATAACCAGAGATTAGACATACAACACGAATAAGGAAAATGGAGAAAGACAAAGCTTTTCATCAAGCTTTCTACAAGATGGCAAACATGGTAGATATATTTTTTGTAGATCATGAGAAGAGATTGGAAAATAAGGAAAAGAATAAGAAAACGAGAGAAAAGGATAATGCTTCAATGAATGAAGGAGAACCTCCATCTCCATGTTCAAGTCAATGTTCTTATTCTTCATCTTCTTCTCACCATTCAAATGAGGAGATCAACTAAATCATTCAAACAAAGAATGATCAGTTAAGGAGATTGTTACAACAAGAAAAAGAGGATAAGCAGAGATTACAACTTCAACTCCAAGCCGCATAAGAGGCCTTGGTAAATATGCAGTGTAATTGAGGCTCAGGGAAACCATCATCACCTATTTCAGAGTCAAAAATTGTAACAGCCCGGGCTAAAATTTCATGTAATAAAAGTTAATAAAATCAAAACTAAGACCACGGTTAAGGGACACGTATTCCAAGATGAATGTTAGGAAAAGATATCTTAGAGGGAATCACTAGATGTGTTTATGGCTAAAGGGAAATTGGCAAAGGAAATGGCTAATCCATTAAAGAGGCAAAAAGTATTTTTTGGCACATTTATTTATGAAAATAAAATAAATTAGGAGAAAAGGAAGGTGAAAGGTCACAGGTTGCATGCGAGGAGTAAAATGAATGTAAATAATGGAAAATGAAGAAAATAGAGGCCTCGTTGATAAAAAGGCTTCTGAGGATTAGTTTGTACCTTTTGTCAGTTCATTTTTTGGAGCTCTCTCATTATTCTCTCTCTCTTACTATTGGACACAGAGTTTTCTTGGAGAATTTCAGCATTGGCTCAAGAAATAGGAAAGCAAGCAAAGGAAGGACAAGGAAAGGAAAGGAAAGCAAAGATAAAGCAAGGAAGAGAAGTATCTAGCAACTTCAGCAAGAATACTTGCAGGTAACATATTGCATGTGTGATTTCCTAGCTGGTTTTGGCATGCATGGCTTATGCATATTGGTATTTGGTTCTCTTCCTGTCGATGGCATGGTTTTGTCAGGTTTTGACAATGGTTTTCAGCCTTGATTTTCCTTTTTATGGATATCCATGGTGTGATGGGATTGATCTCAGTTTTGAGCTATGGAATTTCTGGATGGTTTTTCGAAATCCGGGGTGGAGGTGGTCTCAAGGAAAATTCCCTAAGGCCTACGAATCCCTTGACTGGTTTTGCTAGGATAAACGATAAATCCTGAGGGTGGTGTCTTAGTTTCGGGCCTAGTGATCTGATGTGGATTTTGGTAAAGCCTGAGACACAAAGAGATGGATAATTCATCAAGGATAGTGATGGATTCTAGAGGAATTCCAATCTCGGTTCGATTTTGTGATCTCGGCAATGGTTTAGGTGTGATCAGGGTATGGTGAGGGTGGAGGTGGTTTAACCTCTAGATTATCTTGGTTGTTTTTGGATTGGTTTATCCATGATATCCCACATTCATGCTTGGAATATGGCACAGGGGTGATTGACTGAAGAGAGATTTGGCTCAGCATGTCTATGGTTGGGTGGTACGTGGAACTCCTGAACTTGGTTGGCTCTTGCCTATGTTTAATAAAAACTAATTTCTCTTGCATTTATACTTATTAAATTGTGACTTTAATGGTTGTTATCTCATTGTTATTTTCATGGTTTTATGCTAGTTATAATCATGGTTATATGACTGGTTCAAGTCATGGTTATTTCATGTATTTACTTGTAAATGTTAAAATAATGGATGCAAGACCTAATTGATGTCATAACAGTTCAAGGAAGAGGGTGGTGATCCTTCTTGTCATGTCTCATAAGAGTTTCATTCATTCATGCTCTATCTTTTATCCTAGACCTATCAATTACATTGATGTCAATTGTTTGACAGAATGTCAGTCTCGGTTGGGGATGGTCAAGCCTAGTCCTATAGTCAATTTTTGGTTCGTTAGCATTATCATCATGTGTTTGATGGATTCTGAAATCTATAGGAAGTTCTAGGCAGTGATCGAGATTTTGGGCTTAAAAAGTACCATAAATAATGTGGACGCTGGCACAGGTATGAGGGAAAAATTCGTTGGACGCATGCATGGCTATGTTGTGGGAGCATCCCAGATGCACCCTTTCCCATATCAAGGGAGTGTCTAGGGGTTTTATTCATTAAAATTCAAATGACAAGTTAGGTGGATGACTGGGCTATCCTTTGGGGGTCCTGTAGCAGGTAAAGGAGGTTTGTGTTATGGCTTGTTGCTTCAATTCCACTTCCTTAAAGTCACTAAGGAGGTTGATTATGGTCATAACTACCCCTCATCTCATGTTTACCATAGTTGGTCGGCTACTTGGGTAGATGTGAGGGTAGGTGGATGTTACAGGTGGTATAAGAGAGTGGTTGTGCTCTCCTTGGGAAAAGTTTGATGTTTTTAAGATTATTGTCGTCATGCATTCATTTCGGTTGCATATGTGTTTCTCATACTTGTGGTCTATGTACTTGTTGCATCCACGCATGTTGTTGGTCATGGTGGCAGTGATGTCACCATGGAAGGGTTGATGATGTTGTTGTAAATGTTTGGTCATGAGAATATGAATGGTTATACATGTGAGGTGATTACATCTTTTCAATTGTGCATTGGTATGGTTGAGGTTGTCATGCATGAGGTCATGGTGTGTAGTTTATATGGTCAAGCATTGAAGATTGGACTCTAACTAGAATATTTTTTATGTGTTGGTATACCTATGTGTTGTAAGTCTATATGTTGTCATGATTATGTCTATACTTGTGTTCTATTGATTTGTTGATCTTGCAGATGAGATATCATCCCTGAATTATGCTAATGTGCATTGCTTTATTACGATTTGGTTTAAGCTTACATGAGATGCCTTGCAGGAAGAAATCAAAGATGACTACCAAGATGGTAGACTACAAAGATTCTCCTTATGAATCAGATGAACAACATGGTGTTGGTCATTCTTCCAATTTAGCAGATACACTAAGAATTTTGAAGGAAGAAATAAGGAGTTGTAAGGCGGACAATGACAGAATCATATAAGCACAGGAAAAACAAGCAAATTTAAATGTGGCCATCCTTCAGAGTTTGTCAGATTTGCAATGACAGGGCATAATTTGGATCAACTATGGATAGGAGGATGGAACTAACATGGCATATGGTAGTAGGTCTCCTAGTGGTCATAGGTCGGATAGAGATGACTCGGTTAGAGATGGCAAGTTCTTGGACACTCTGGATAAGAGAGGTGACAAACACAGATACTATTCTAGTTTTGGTTCTAATAGGTATTACGATCATCATCATTATCATCTTTACTGAAGGAGTGACAGGAGATACTTTCCGGATGAGTTTAAGAAATAAAATTCACCTACATTTAACAGAGAGATGAAGAAATCACAGGATGCAGAGGCATGGTTGCTTGGTATGAGGAAATTCTTCAGGTTGCATGATTAATAAGGAAACATGAAAGCCAAAATAGCTACATTAAACCTCAAAGGTAAAACATATATTTGGTAGGAATATGTGAATAATGTTAGGGGTATTTATGAGGAGGAACTCACTTGGAGTGAGTTCAAGAGGCTATTCCAGAAGAAGTATCTTTCAGAGAGGTACTATAATGATAGAGATAAGGAGTTTTATGAGTTGTAAATGGGTTCCATGACAGATGATTAGTATACTAGTAGGTTCTTGGATTTGTTGATATATGTGCCTTACCTCAAGGATGAGAAGGCCAAGGTTCAAAGATTCATCAGTGATCTGCCAATAGCATATAGAGACTAGATTGAGTTCGATGAGCCTAGATCGATAGAAGTGGCCATTCGAAAGATGAAGCATTGTTATGAGTAGTCAAAACGCAAATTTGAGCATTAGCATGATTTGAAAGGAAATGATAAAGATAAAGGAAGATGGCCACCAAAGCGGGAAAGACCGAAAGATGTGGGTGAGAAAGAAAATGTGGTTCCTTACAAGAAGTTCAATACAACTCAGAAAGGACCTAGAGAGCAGCAGACTAGAGGGGATGGTAGAGCACTGTTACAGTGTTGGATATGTAGCAAGGATCGTCGTAAGAGGGATTGTCCATAGTATCAAGGTGGTAGAACCCATATCTATAGTGCACAGGAGGCATAGACAGTTGGGGATGTTGGTCATAGCATTCCTCGAATTTATGCAGTTGTGGACAACATGCAGGCATATCACCAAACATCTATCATTGAGATGGATGATAAGCTTTGTGATCAAGATGTTTTTATTTTGATTGACCCTAGATCGATCTATAGTTATATTAATCCTGAATTGGTGGATAAGTGTGGTTTTAATAAAGAAGTGCATGCAGAATCTTGGGTAGTGCAGTTGGATACAGGAACAAATAAAAAAATTTACAATTGGGTAAGAGCTTTTGTATTTGAGTTAAATGGTATGCCTACAACAGCACACTTGAACATATTTCTGTTGGGATCATATAGTATGCTATATGGTATGGATTGGATATATCTTTACAGGACCAAGGTGGATTTTTATGACAAAGAAATTGATTGATTGGATGACAATGGGAAACCAAGAGTCTTATAGGGAAAGAATAAAGCCACATCAGTTAGGATGGTGACAGCTATGTGAGCCAAGTGTAGTCGCAAGAAAGGGTGTGTGTTATTCGCAGTACATATCTCTAATGAGAAAGGTAAGGAAGTCAAGGATATAGATGTTTTGATTAGGTACCCATTTCTACAATAGTTCCACAATGTATTTCCTGCAGAAATTTCAGATTTTCCACCTCATAGGGAAGTAGATTTTTCTATTGAGTTGGTACCAAGGGCGGCACCTTAAAAGATGAGCACACCTGACTTAGTAGATTTAAAGTTGCAACTGAAAAATATGCTTGACAAAGGATACATTAGGCCAAGTGTATGGTCATAGGGAACACTAGTATTTTTTGTAAAGAAGAAGGATTGTACTCTCAGACTATGCATTGATTACATGCAGTTGAACAAAGTGACCATCAATAACAAGTACCCATTCCGAGGATTGATGATTTTTTTTATCAGCTGAAGGGAACATCAGTGTTCTCTAAGATTGACTTGAGATCCGAATACCATCAAGTACACATCAAATAAGAGGACATCTACAAGACAACTTTCCGGACCAGGTATGGGCATTCCGAGTTTGTTGTAGTTCCATTCGGTTTGACTAATGCTCCAGTTACATTTATGTGTTTTCTGAATAGTGTGTTGTGTCCTTATTTGGACAAGTTTGGTATTGTGTTCATTGATGACATATTGGTATATTCAAAAAATGAGGAAGAGTGTGTTGAACATTTAGCAGCAGTGTTGAGATTGCTAAGAGAGCATCAGTTGTATGACAAGCTTAGCAAATGCAGTTTATTTCAGATAGAGGTACATTACTTGGGACATGTTATCTCCAAGGAAGGCATAGTAGTGGATCTAGAGAAGGTAAGATCTATCATGGAGTTGGAAACTCCTAGAAATGTAGATGAGGTGAGATCCTTCATGGGATTGGCAGTTTATTACAGGATTTTCATCAAGAAATTTTTAGAGATTGTTTATCCTATTACATCATTGTAGAGAAAAGGTAAGAAGTTTGAGTGGACAGAGGTGTGTGAGGCCATTTTTGAACAACTTAAGCAATTGTTGACACATGCTCTAGTGTTAAACATCGCAGATCCAGACAAAGAGTTTGTAGTATGTACAGATGCTTGCAAGAGAGGACTTGGTGGAGTCATTATGTAGGATGGATAGGTGGTATGTTATGAGTCATGGAAACTGAAAGAGAATAATCATAACTATTTGATGCATTATCTTGAGCTAACAATGATAATACATGCATTGAAGATGTACAGGCACAATCTTCTTGGAAGGAGGTTCGTATTGATGAGTGATCATAGTGGATTAAGGTATTTGTTTGACCAATTGAATCTGAATGCCAGTCAAGCTAGATGGTTGGCTATGATTAGTGAGTTTTAATTTGAGATCAGGTACATCAAAGGTAAAGAGAACAGGGTCGCAAATTCTCTTAGGAAGTGGATACATGTAAATCACATTGCAGCTATGAGCTCCTATAGGACAGATTTATAGGATAGGATATTGCAGGTATGTGAACAAGATGTTAGGTATATAGATCTCAAGCACATATTTTAGCAAAATATAGGTACAGGAACAAGTATAGGTATAGGTATAGGTACATGTGCAGGTGTACAGGATGTGGATTATCGTCTCACGACAGATGGATTGGTTAGGTTTATAGACAAGATATATGTGCTAGACAGTAATGAGCTCAAGAAGGTGATCTTGAGTCAGTTTCATGTGAAACCATATTCTCACCCAGGCTACCAGAACACATTGAATGTAGTGAAGAGGTTCTATTATTGACTTAATGTTAGGAAGGATGTAGCAGAGTTCTTGGCTAGGTGTTTGGATTGTCAGCAGGTGAAGGAAGAATGTAGGCATCCATGTGGAATACTATAGCCTATTGCAATTCCAGAATGGAAATTGGAGGGCATTTCCATGGAATTTATCATAGGTTTACCGAGGACAGTGAGACAACATGATTCCATGATGGTTGTTGTGGACATGTTGACAAAGGTGGCGCATTTCATTCCAATGAAGACTACATATTCAGTGAGTGATTTGGCACAGGTGTTCATCTAATATGTGATCAAATTGCATGGTGTTCCAAAGAATATTGTGTCAGACATGGATGAAAAGATCACTTCCAAGTTTTGGAAGGAATTTTTTGCATGTTTGGGTACAAATTTTTCCTTCAATACAACTTATCATCCACAAATAGATGGATAGAATAAGAGGGTCAACAAGATCTTGGAGGACATGTTGAGGATGTATGTGATGAATCAACAGCGGAAGTGGGAAGAGTATTTGGTGAACCCTAGTATTGCACCAATAGTGTTGCAACTCGCAAAGGCTACTCAACTTTACTTATAAACCTGTGGTTTTTACAAACTTGGAGGTTAGAGTGTTATATGCATAGCAGATGAGCTCTACTTGTGCCATCCTCATCTTAGTTCTACCATGAGGTGCTAGTAACTAGGGCTACTCTAAAAGAGGAAGTCTATCACACTTCTAACTATATCCTAAGACTGAAAGCAGATCATGACCACTAATCTGTTGGCAAGAAAATAAGCTACACTAGATTGCACTCATTTATCTATTTAATGTCTACTTTTGCAATGGAAAATAATAACACTTATTCTATTCCCGGGTAGGGAAATTACACTAGATTGCATTCAATTTCTAGACTACCTAATTGACTTGCAAAAATGGAATTGATCTATATTTACACACACATCGAATCAATGACTGATTAAATTCTATATATTTCATGCTAGATATTGTGCTAATGATTTTTCCTATGATTGACTAATCACACTCAAATTATTCTATTCTGCAACAAGAGAAGAGGGAGTTTAGGTGTCCTAAGGGTGTCCATGAACCAAGGATTCAGAAATGGGTGCCACTAATTCATTTATAGGCTCAGGTGAGGTGGAGGATTGATTTTGAAGTGAAGGAGAGGGCTCCCAACGTTGCTACAAGAAGGTGTTACAGGATCCCTGTTTTGCTACAGGAAACAGGTTGAGAGGGTTTGGAGGCCAGAAATGGTGGAAAGGAGGTTAGGAAAAGTGAGGGAAAGGTGGATATAAGGGAATGGGGGATGACCAACCCCCTTGGCCAAGCTCGAAACCCTTAGAAGGTTTGTCTTGCACCAAAAGGGTTTCTCTCGGTGGGTGTGATGATGGTCTCCAAAATAGGGTTGTGGGTGACATAATAGAAGGTAACTAAAGGAGGGTTGAAACCCAAAGTGATAGTGTTGAAAGGGGGTCTTTCTCTATTGCTATAGCTAAACCTGTAGCCAATACATCCACTCATAGATTTATCATTAACAAACTATCATGTAAACAATGTAAAAGATGAGTTGAATTTAACTAAAACTACTCATTCACTTAAAACATAAATCTAACCTCTAATCTACAGCATACTCATGATAAGAAAATTGAACTCTATATTAAATTTTCCAAGAAATCATAAACTGAATATGTTTAATCTATGGTTGAATTCCTTCCTCCTAAAGCTCCAATGGAAGAGGTGAGAGAGGGATACTATCTACACAATTTTGATGTTTTAGATGCTACCAAAATGAAATGATATTAACCAACTACTGAAGCATAAAGGAAAAACACAATGTACACAAGAGAGATTGTAGCCCATGGATTGGGCCCTAACCCAAAAGCTTCAGTCCTATGAAATCAATTCAGTGAGAAATAGACCAACTGCTCATTCTTATTTCATAACCAATCTCTTACATTAACAATGATATTCAAAATATCTAACACAAAGAAAATATTTCTCTAGATGCATATAAAATATGAATACTAATGAGATATTGCTCTTGTCTATTTATACAAAAGGGTAGCTACCAAAAAATCCCTAAAAAGTAGGTATTTGTCCCCTTGATCTTCAAGAGGAGTGGATCTTAGCTTCCTCTTAACATCCACTTGCTCGATTGCCTTTGACTTCGAACTGTTGGAGGAGAATCTAAGGAGATATTGATTGATTCTAGGATTTAAGAAGGTGATCAACCTTCCTATGATATATCCTTGTTGTCTACTCAAGCCCTAACATGGAATTTCACTCAAAATAGCATTATTTCCTTCAATTCCTATAATTAAACCATGTTAGGCTTCAAGTCATGAAAACCCTTTTAAACCATTCTCACTAAGAAAAATATGACAAAATGTAATCAAATGTGTGTGAGAGAGAGTAAATAAGCTAAAAATGTGACACTATAACCCCTTAAAATATACCTAATGATGGCCCTCATCACCACCCCCTACTGAAATGCTTTCTCATCCTCTGAGAAACTCATTCCTCTCTCCTAATTTCCTTCAAAGCTCTGGTAGCTTCTCTGACATCCCAAGGTAGCATGGAAGGGGTTACTTCTGGTGGGTAAAATCCCGCATTATTTTATGCTCTTCCCATATCTTCTGGTCCTCAGTTTTCTCTCTTCCTTCATGTAGTCCCAACATAAAAGGTGGGCTTAGCTTTAATTCAAACCACCGGATTTTCATTCTATGCATTTCTCTTTTGTAGAAGGGTGCTTTTTCCAAGGCAACTCTCAATCTGTCTAGAGTATGGTACTCTAGGTTCCTTAAGCTAAGTGGTAGACCATGCCATATTATTTGGCATGCCATTACACTCTCCTCTCCTAGTAATCTGGAGATGTCATCCAAATGTGCAATTGTGTGTGCCTGGGTGTTAAGGTATTTATCTACAAGTTCAGCATCATTGGAGATCATTTGGTGATTATTTATGATACCTCTGGGGATGATGAGTTCTTCCCCGATTTGGAGGGGTTCTCTTTCTTCTCTATTCATCACCCTCTTGACTTCCTCTGCCATTTTTTATTCATTTTTCACCCAAGATGCTAATTCCATCAGCTTCATATAAACCAACCTAGAATTTGGGTCCCATATATTCATGCCAGAATGAGGTTGTGCATGTAGAATTTTTCCAACCTGTCTCTCTCTTCCATACTGGACTGTCTGCAAAAATCAATGAATTTCCTATAGTTTTGAAAGGGAAATGGACCATGTTGTGCTAATTTTTTGATCTGAAATTGTACCCATTTCTCTTTCAAATAGATGGCATGAGAATTTGAAGGGTGTCTTAATTGTATTGCCTCCATGCAAAGATCTTCCATAGTGGAAATTTGTGTGTCCTTTTGTTGCAATTGCCCCATTAGTCTCATGTTCTTTTCTTGTGCCTCCTGCAACTGTTCTTTCAATACTAACTCTCTGAGCCTAACATCAGCTAGGTCCCTCCCCATCTCACTGATTTTTTCCTCCATTAGTCCCACATCTTTGACATTTATGGATTTTTCAATTTGCATCCACTTGTGGGTGTGCCCCCTTTCTCATTCTAGCTCATAAAAGAGGGGAATGGAGAACTTCTCAGGGATTAGTCTTCCTCCTTCAATGAACTTGTAATAACATCTTAAACTGGGATGTGAGGTAGGTTGTTGGAGCTCTACGATAAATTTCTGGAAAGTTTGTGGAGAGGTTGCTTATGCTCATGGATGTTGTCCTACAATTTGTGCATCCCCATGTACCTCGTGTTTTTGAATTTGGGCGCTCTTCCATTCTATTTGTGCCTTTTGTTATTCAATTTGGGCACTCTTCCCCTCCATTGGTGTCTTGTATTATTCCCCTTGTGCATTTTTATCTTCCTGTAGCACTTTATGCCTTTACTGGTTTTGAAATACACGAGAGTCTTCCTTTACCTCTTCCTTTTTGGTTTCACAGGGTGCTTAAAATGGCTAAAGTGGAAACCACTTCCTTCTCAGTGTTCCCTAGAGAAATACTGGTTTGTTGACGAGATATATTAGTGGTATTTTCGGGCCTCAAAGCCTCCTCCTCTTCTACCTTCTCTTCTTCCTTCTCTTCACTTTTTCTATCTTTCTCTGTTTCCATCTCTTCTTCTTCTTTTGTCCTCTTAGTCTCTTCCTCCCCTGTTTTAGTGTCCCTATCTCCAAGGCTAGAGGCAAGGGTATCTCTAGGGGTGATGTTCTGTGTCCCTATTAGATTCTCTCTATCCATGTCAATGAGAATGGACCACAACACAGGAATCATAAGCTTGTTTATGGCATGCTCCACTATAAATTAATTAGACCATGATGGGCCAGGTGTTGGTGTTTTCCTTCTCTAACCCTGTGGCTCATATCTCTCATGGAGTGGAGGGGGAAGTAGGGTATGTTCAACCTCTTATCCAAAGGAAAATCCTACTTGAATCTCAGCTCATGCACCAACCTGAAATGGTAGCCATAAACTACACTAAGTCTCCCTTCACATGAGATGTACTTCAGGATGTGATAGGCCACCTCATCCCATGGGTAAGGTAAGCTTTCCCTTATTACCCCCATTTTTGTCTTATACATGCTCCTCATTGGGTAAAAATATTTTTTTCTTGGAAGTAGCACTAGTGATCTTGTCTTCTCTATTCCATTTGATCCTTAGGGGTAAGGTGGTCACTCTATTGATCAACTCAAGGGTGATAGTTATGGTTAGTCTTCTCACCATAGTAGTGGCACTATCTGTCTAAGATTACAAAGCCATTACAAACTCTCGAGCTACCTCATCATCATATCCTCTTAGGAGCTTGAAGAACCCCAACCACTGATGCTTTCTGAAAATGTCTACTACGGAAGGGTGCAATATAATTATCTTTGTATATGTGGGTTCTCCCCTATTGAAGCCTCCCCACATTTATTTTTGGCTATGTTTGACTTGTGCTCAATAGGTGTCCCTTTGTGGCTTGATGTCAAATTTTACTAGTGATAAGGGACCATAAGTCTCTCCAGTATTTCAAAATGAATGTTTTTATCCCCTACCTCCTCATACGGTTTCTTCAATTTCCTTAATTATGTGCCTATTGTATGTAAACTTCTATGAAGAATTCTTGTGAATTTGATGGGGGTGATGGCCACTTATCTCTGTAAATTGAAATTCCTAACTGGAGGGTGGTGTATTTGTGCTAATTGAAACTTGTGGTGGCTTGCCTTCCCCTTCTCAACATTTTGTGGGACTCCTTGAAGCTTCCTGTAGCAGTTGCATTTTTTATTGTATCACTCCCTACATGTACAATTGACCGGTGATTGAAACTCCGCGGTGGCCTCCTAACTTCATCCTTTGTCTAATTATTTTTGAAATGAGCGTAAGTGTGAGGCGAAATGAGTCAAGGTACTTTTTATTTTATTTCAAGTGGGCTTGGAGAATAGTGCTGATGTGTCCCTCGCACAAGGTTTCCTTATTTTGACCATTGGCCCCACTCAAGCTAATCATTCCCTCCTGTCTAGTAATAAACTCCCACTTTTTTTTATCTCCTTTATACTGATGTGACAGCTCCACGTGGCATGCAACTCCACCAACTCTTTTAGTTCCACTGTCGAGGGTGGCTAAGTTAACTAGCCACCTTTTTTCTTATTAAACCCTCTCTTCTCGACAATAATTGATTTAGTTAATTTATGCATAGCGAGAGGGTGAGGGAGTCATACCTTGGCCTTACCTGGTTGCCAATTAGTTGTGGGGTCCTTCATGTAGAGAGTTGGAGCATTGGAGTAATCACAGGGGTTGCCTTCATTTGCTTTGTTTTATTTGTTGAGTGAGGTGCTTACTGTGTTTATTTGTTGTGTCTTTTGCAGGTACCTCATGGAGGCCTCAAGTTGATGTTGTTGATGTAGCTTCCCCTTTGAAGTCCTATGGTGATCTTCAAGATCAAATCTTCAACATGTTTTTGTTTCTTTGGATGTGCTAAGTTATGGTCAAATGGTTCTGGTGTATGCACAGGTTTGCTACATGAAGAGATCATCTTCTTTAGCAATCCCTTTTCTACATATCTAGAGCTAAAAATGCCATGAGGTGGTGAGTAAATGATGTGTCAATGCTGGGTTGGTGTTAGGATGTTGAGGTAGTGGTGTGGTTTAGGAAAAACATGAAATAAAAGGCCATGTGTTTATGTTAAAACAATTTGTATCACAGTGGCAAGATAGAGGGTTAGACAAGGGGATCTTTATGCATGAGATGAGATGATGGTTAGGGTTGGTAGCATAGGTGGGGTGACACTTTTCATGCCCCTTTCTAGGATTAGAGAGACTTGGGTGAGCACATGTGGCTTTTCCCTTTCTTCCTATAGGTTCTCATGACTTCTTGTACCACTACAAGATTTCCTGTAGCTTTCTAGGACATCCTGCAGCAGTACAAAGATAGGAGGAAATTCAATTTTTTTGCTCATAGGATGGTAGAATTTGATGTAGGAATGAGTGTTGGAGTTGGATGTGGAATGAATATGTATAGAAGAGAGAGAGAGAGATGGAAGAATGGTGTACCCTTATCCATATTATCCCTGTCCAACAACCTGTAAAAAAGAAATAGGTTAGTGCCTTTGTGTCATTTCATTCTTTTGATTTTTTGTATTTTTATTTTCTTTCTCATTTTTTATTTTTTTTGAAGGCAGGTGGGTTGCCTCAGAAGAGGTTTTCAAGCCACAAGCCTTCCTTGGGTGCCTCCAAGAGGTTTTCACCTAAGAGTATTTTATTTCTTTGTTTTTTTTTCTCTCTTTTTCCTTTTTTTTTTAACTCCAGGATTACCTCATGGAGGTTTTCAACCTTGGAGTTGGCCTTGGATGCCTCAAAAACATTTTCACCCAGGCCTATTTATTTCTTTTCTTTTCCTAGGAGGGTGAGGGACTGGAATCTATGAGGCTCCCAATTACATTCACCTATATTTTGATTGTGTTGATGAATTATGCCTTGGACAGGGGCCTCTTATACGTTTTTAGCCTGTAACCATTGACAAGCAAAGGGATCCCCTCCTCATCTATGGTTCTGATTTGAAAAAATCCATTTTCATGGAATTTCTCTATCTGGTAGTGTCCTAGCCATATGGTCATTAATTTTCCCTTGAAGTTCTTAAATCTAGAGTCATAGAGTAAAGCCCAACCCCCTTCCTGAAATGTCTTCTCTTTTATGTGCTTGTCATGCCAAACTTTCCTCTGTACTTGGATTAATTTTGTATGAAGGAGGGCCTGCATCCTAAATTCATCCAAACCATTTAGTTGAAGCAGTATTTATTTTTGTGCCTTTGTGATGTCCAAATCCAATTGAGTTTCCATTCTGAGGGTGTTATACTCAAATTCAATGGAAAGAAAATATTTCTTCCCATAAAATAGATCATATGGAGTAAACCCTATAGTTGTCTTTCAAGTGGTGTTGTAAGTCCAAGTGGCCTCCACCAATGTTTCTTCCCAATATCTTTTGATAATTCTCACAAATTTGTTAAGGATGTTCTTTAATGTTTTATTTGTCACTTACACCTACCCATTTTCTTGAGGGTGATAGGCAGTATAAGTATTATGCTTGATATTGTGATGCCTCATGAGGTTCTCAATGATATCATATGTGAATTGAGCCCCCTGATCGGTGACTACATCCATGGGATATCCAAACTTGTAGAATGTATTTTCTCTGAAAAATTCAGCCACCTTTTCTTTTGTTTTTTCCTTGATAGCCCTTATCTCAGCCCACTTGGTCAAATAATCAGTGCATACTATAATGTATCTCTTCTTCCTGAATAGTGGATCAATGGGTCCAATGAATTCCATGCCCCACTAGTCAAATGGCTCAAGAGCCACCTGTGGTTGTAGAGGCATTTCATCCCTCAGTGTAGGTTTCCCCATCCTCTGACACTGATCACATCTACTGGTGTATTGCATGGCACATTGATGGAGAGTAGGCCAATAGTAGCTAGCTTGTAAGGCTTTGAATATTGTCCTCTTAGCATCAAAATGACCCCCACAGGGCCCATCATGACATGTTGAAAGGATGTCAAAGAACTCCCCTTCCCTTACACATATCCTGAGGATTTGATCCAGTACCAAGTTAAAATATTGCCACCAATCAAAGTGAATGGGACGCTCTTTCTTACAATCATGCTCTTTTCTTTGGATGAAAGTGTTAGCACAAGGAGTCACTCCTTTACTGCAAAGGAGTAAGCCTTACACATCATAGTTCATTTCAAAGTACAAGGTTTTGAGTGGTGGGATGCCTTCTTAAAGAGTTTTAAATGATTTTTACTCTTTTCAAATTTCATGCATTTGGCAAGCTGTGGCAAGTATAAATTGTACGGATAAATTTGTAGTATAAGGAGTAGATTGTGATAGATGAAAGGTGACAGATAGTTGGTACTCAATCTAATAAATATGCATATCCTAAATCAGTCACATAGCTACAAGAGTGGCCTTTTACATAAACTCCATTTTATGTAAAGGAAATAACATTTATAAAGAAAAATACATAAATAATTTCATAAATCCTTCATGAAACCTTCACTAACATGCTCTACACAACATATAGATGATTTTGTTGGGTATGTGTTATATTCTTTCCATGACTAGTCACACGCAGGGGGATCACAGGGGGGGCGGTAGCCCCCCCTGTTCGGGGTCTGGGGCAGTGGCCCGGGAAAAAAATTGGTCCTTATTTTTCGGTGGGCAGACCCGCCCATAGTTTTGTGCATGGGTTTGCACATGATTTTAGGGCATGATGGTTTTCGGCCCCTGGTATTTTGCAGATCTGGTCAAGGGAACTACAATTATGTTCTAATCCAGGGTTAATGGATTGGGGTTTATGTATGCTTTGGCATGTATATATATGTGTTTTAACACTAAAAGGAATATAATGAAAAATAAAACTGGTCGTCCCGATTTGGGATCCAGGGGAAAATCTCTGTGTATATATGTTTTATGTTTTATGCTATCGCTATTGTTTTTTTTCTATTTTTAAGATTCATTTGCAGATAATTATGTACAGGGTTAAGACCTACATTTGGTATCTGAGTTGTTTTGGCTTCAAGGGGATGCCTTTGCTGCTGAGGGTTTTTTGCTCAGGCTTGTGGTAGACCCTGTTCAGTGGGAGATCTGCAGGATCGATTCTTGCGGTGAAAGAAGATGGCACGCAGTGGAAAGATAGAGATTGAGAAATTTAATGGTCAGAGTTTTGAGTTGTGGAAGCTCAATATGGAGGATCTGCTAGTGAAGAAAGACTAGTGAATCGCAGTAGATCCAGGTACTAAACCAACGGCAATGTCAAATGAAGACTGGAAGAAGTTGGATCGGAAGGCGAAGAGCACAATACAGTTGTGTGTCTTAGATTCGGTATTGTTGAATGAATCTGGGGAAGCTACGACGAAGAATTTATGGGACAAACTTGGGAATTTGTACCAATCTAAGTCTATGGTGAATAAATTGTTCCTGCGGAAAAATTTGTATAACTTGAGGATGAAGGATGGAGACTCAGTGATAGAGCATCTCAACGCCTTCAATAATGTGGTAAGTCAGCTATCATCTGTTGATATTAAAATCTTAGATGAAGATAAGTGCATCAGTTTGTTGTGTTCTCTACCAGACTCATGGGACATTCTAGTTATTGTAATAGGTAGCAATACAACTACCTTGAATTTTGATGACATTGTCTCAGCCTTGCTGTCAGAGGAAATGAGACAGAGAAATATGGAGGGTCAGAATGGATATGCCTTATCTATACGAGGAAGGTCCCAGAACATAAACAATAATAAGGTTTCGAGTGGGAGATCTAAATCTAGAGGGAGATCTAAATCTCCTGGAAAGTTTGTAAAGGTGTGCTGGAAATGTGGAAAGGAAGGGCACTACAAAAAGGACTGCAGATCTAAAGCTCCTGAGAAAGGAAAGTGATCTGATGATGCTCCTTCTACAGAGGCAAAAACCACCTCGGATGAAGGTGGTGATGTGTATTTGGCTTCTTCTTCAAATACACATGTAGATCATGAGTCATGGTTGATTGACTTGGGTGCATCCTTTCACTTCACTCTCCATAGGGAGTGGTTCTACGAGTATGAGAAATATGATGACAGTGATGTCTTCCTAGGGGATGATAGGAAGGCCAGAATCGTCGGACATGGAAAATTCAAGTTGAAGCTACAAGGTGGAAGGATTAGAACACTTCCTGGTGTTCTACACATTCCTACATTGGCCAGAAATCTTATTTCTGTAAGCAAGATGGATGATGCAGGTGTAAAAACAGTATTCGAAAAAGATACCTGTAAGATGGTTTGGGGAGCACTGGTATTAATGCGGGTTGTTGGAAATATGTACAAGCTTCGGGGTATCACTGTTATTCGGGGTATCACTATTATTGATGGGTGCAACGGTTATGTGGTTCTCGAAAATGGAGCGAGAGCCTAGCGATCTCTGGAGAGACTCTCTGGAGAGAAAGAACATGCTATGGCATGAAATGAGCTTGGACATAGTGGAGAGAAGGGCCTTCAGATACTGCACAGAAATGGTATGGTAGAAGGTGTGTCTAATTTCTCTCTGGATTTCGATTTCTATGAACATTGTGTACATGGGAAGCAGAATCGGGTGAGTTTTCCTTCTGGTGCTAAGAGGGCGAACAAGATATTAGAACTTGTGCACAGTGATGTGTTTGGACCTGTGTCAGTTCCATCACTGGGAAAGTCTGTGTACTATGTTTCATTCATAGATGACTTCTCAAGGAATACATGGATATATTTCTTGAGGAAGAAATCTAAAGTCTTTGATAGATTTAAAGAATTTAAGGCTCTGGTGGAAAACCAGACAGAGAAGAAGATAAAGGTGTTGAGGACAGATAATGGTGGGGAGTTCTGCAAGAAGGAATTTGAAGAGTTCTGTAAGAAGTGTGGTATAGCACGGAAAAAGACTACTCCATACACACCTCACCAAAATGGAGTTGCAGAAAGAATGAACAGAACTTTGATCGAAAAGACAAGAATCATGCTGAGTGGTACTGGGTTAGGACAATAATTCTGGGCAGAGGCAGTGGAGACTGCATGTTACTTGGTTAACAGATCACCTCCATCAGCATTGGAGGATAAGACTCCACATGAGGTATGGACTGGTAAGAAACCCTCTCTTTCACATCTGAGGATATTTGGATGTGATGCATATGTACATGTTCCAAAGGATAAAAGGAGCAAGTTGGATAATAAATCTAAAAGGTGCATCTTTATTGGGTATAAGGATGGTTTAAAGGGTTACAAGCTTTGGAACCTAGAAACAAGGAAGGTTGTGTACAGCTGAGATGTGGTGTTTAGAGAGGTGAAATATGTTGTTAAACATGAAGTCCTACCAAAGGAACCTGAGAAGATAGAGTTTGAGCTAAAGGAGGATAAATCAGACTCTACAACAGAAGAATACTTAGAAGAGGAAGAGCCACAAACTTTGGGAGGCAGTAGATTCAGAGGATGGAAAACTATGGAATGAGGTCATGGTTGATGAAATGGCATCCTTGCACAAAAATGAGGCATGGGATCTGGTGGAGTTGTCGGCTGGAAGGAAGCCCATCGGGAGCAAATGGGTGTTTAAGAAGAAGATGAATGTAGAAGGCAAGGTGGAGAAATACAAAGCTTGGTTGGTAGCAAAAGGTTATTCCCAGGTGCCGGGAATTGATTTTAGTGATATTTTTTCTCCTGTTGCCAAAATTACTTCTATTAGATTACTTTTATCTGTTGCTGCTGCATTTGATTTTGAAAAAATGGATGTGAAGACAGAATTTCTTCATGGGGATCTGGAAGAGGAGATCTACATGAAACAACCTGAAGGATTTATGGTGAAGGGGAAGAAAGATCTGGTATGCAGGTTAAAGAAGTCTCTGTAAGGGTTAAAACAGTCACCAAGGATGTGGTAGCAGAAATTTGATATATATACAGGGACTTGGCTTCACCAGAAGCAAGGAGGATCACTGTGTTTATTTTAAATTAATTGGTGACTGTGTTATTTATTTGGTATTGTATGTGGATGATATGTTGTTGATTGGAAATGACAGAAATTATCCAAGATTTGAAGACCCAATTGTTCTCCAAATTCGACATGAAGGATCTTGGTGCTGCAAACTATATTTTGGGCATGGAAATTGAGAGAGATCGGGCAAAGAGGAAGCTCTGGTTAAACCAGAGGAAGTATGTCGAGACTATATTGCAGAGGTTCAATATGCAGGATAGTAAATCGGTGAATGTTCTGATTCCTGTAGGTACAAAGTTGTCTGTTAAATAGTGTCCCAAGACACAAGAAGAAGAGGAGGTTATGTCCTATGTTTCGTATGCAAGTGCAGTGGGTAGCCTAATGTATGCAATGGTCTGTACTAGACCAGACATTGCACATGCAGTGGGAGTATTGAGCAGGTTTATGTCAAACCCAGGGAAGGAGCATTGGACAGCAGTGAAGTGGGTTTTCAGATATTTGTGTGGCACTAGTGATTATGGCTTGTGCTACCAGGGAAGACCGGGATTGGAAATAGTGTTGAACATTCGTGGTTTTGTTGATGCAGACTGGGCTGGAAATCTGAACCAAAGAAGATCTACAAGTGGGTATGTGTTTAGCCTATTTGGAGGTGTAGTCAGTTAGATGAGCAAAATACAGTCTGTAGTGGATCTTTCAACTACAGAGACAAAATACATAGTAGCCACTCATGCAAGCAAAGAAGAAGTTTGGTTGCAGAGATTGTGTTCAAGTATGGGGTTGGTGCAGCAAGCTATAAGGATAGACTGTGATATCCAAAGTGCAATTTTCTTGGCTAAGAACCCTACTTATCATTCAAAGACAAAGCACATTGATTTTCAATATCACTTTGTGAGAGATATGGTTGAGGCTAAAAGGGTGTTGTTGGTAAAGGTAGACACCTTGAAGAATGTTGCAGATGCATTGACGAAGTCTGTGAGCACTCAGAAGTTCTCTTGGTGTAGAGAAACAATGGGTGTTGCAGAGCTGGGCTAATGGCTAAGCTCACCTGTTGCCCCCTGAGGAAATAAAACAACAAGTGGGAGAATGTTGGGTATGTGTTGTATTCTTTCCATGACTAGTCACGCGCGGGGGGGTGAGAGCCACCCCTGTATGTTGCGTCAGGCGCAGCAGGGGGGTCACAAGGGGGGCGAAAACTCCCCTTATTCAGGGTTCGGGGCAGCGCCCCAGGAAAAAAAAATTGGTCCTTATTTTTCGGTGGGCAGACCCGCCCATGGTTTTGTGCATGGGTTTGCACATGGTTTTGGGGCATGATGGTTTTCGGCCCCTAGTATTTTTTAGATCCAGTCAAGGGAACTACGGTTATGTTCTAATCCAGGGTTAATCTGTGTATATATGTTTTATGTTTTATGCTCTCGCTATTGTTTGTTTTCTGTTTTTAATATTCGTTTACAGATAATTTATTTACAGGGTTAAAACCTACAGATTTGTGGAAAACTAAAAAGTAGATAATTAACTACTAAATCCTCTAACAATTTTCTTACTCATACTTTGCTAGCTGTTGCAACTCATAAATCAGATGAAGGAAATAACAAGAGAAACACACCATACATTAGATAATCATTGAAACACAAAATCCTCCAGTGGGAAGTGCAAAAAGGAGTTTTCTTTATTATGAAAATTCTTCAGGTCGACTAAAATCCAACCTTGAAATGGAATTTACAAATGATATTTATAGAGAAAGAGAGAGGCACCAACTCCATCTCTCCTAAAAATAAGGATTCAACTCTTCCTCACATTACATAAGAGTTATAGGACATTAAAGATATATCCTATCGAAATATAACTAACATGAAAGATCTAGATAGGATGAAAGAAGACAGTTCGAACTGTGCTGCTGAGTGTGCTGGCAACCTGCCTCCTTTTCTGTTGATTTGTCTCTCCATGACCTTGGTTATTTAAAACCCATCTGTCTTCATTAAATGTGACTTTTAACAACCTCAAAACCACTTATCAACCATCATTTGACATTTCCATATCGTTAGGAGTCCTTATCATTCTTGGACTAGCTCGAAAATTCTACTAACAGCTATCAAAAATCATTTAAAACAGATGCTACCAGAATTTCCGATAAAAACCTGTAACTACGCAAAAACTGTAATGCTAGTGGAAATTCCGGTAACACTCTGGTTCCTTTTCAAAAGTTCACAACAAGATACTTGAAAAAATTTACAGTGCAGAATGAAACATTCTAAAAATTGAGTTGTTCCAAAATGTAACAATAGCCAAAAAGGTATTTCACTGGGAAATCCTTTTACCTCTCCTCCATATGAGTTGCAACTTCTGCAAGCTTGTCTAAATTTGTTTGTCTGTCAACTACTGATTTTGACCTTTTGGTCCTAGTGGTTGTCTCCTTTGCAATGGCATTTTTCTCTTCTTATATCTTCTAGATTTTTCTTCTTTTAGAGGATCCTATTTGTTAGTCTGAAGGGATTTTACCCTTATCTTTCTTCTTGGACCCACTAGATTCTACAATTGAAGGAGTTACACTCTGTAACCATTCAGACTACCTCTCAATATCTATAACTTATGTCAGAAAACTTGGCCCTTATGTAGGGCTTTGGATTGCAACCTAAATTTTGTAATGGCTCTTGTATTTCTTTTCCTGCTACCAACAACTTGTCTTGATTTTATTTTCTTACTGCTAACATCATACCTTGCATCCTTTAGGGGCGCCTCATCTAATTTGGTGGGCTAATAATCCTTTTGATCCTTTTACTAAATTTTTGCTTCCAAAACTTTTGGCAGCACTTGTTCTTTTGATTTTTCTGCAACTGCAGAGTTTCCTTTCTGTGCTCTGGCATATACCTTGGGAAAAGGAGAAATAGGAGGCACAATCTTCATTGATTTGGGCTTGCTGGTAGATGAACCTTCTCCTTTTTCCAACTTATTTTCAACTTTGATTGGGGGAGACTTTTCCTTTTTGTCCCTATTCTTCTTGTAGATATTCACCTTCTTAGCTTTTCTTTTAGTCCTTTTACCAACTGATGAAGTAGTTGGTTTCTAACTTTTTCCCTTTTGCTTGGCAGGTTGAGAATGTAGTTATGAGGCTGTAGATTTTTTAGCATGAATGTTTTATGTTGGTGCAGGTTGGCCTGCCCTGTAAAATAGGAAATGCTCCCAAGTTTGATTTCTTCTTCTGAGTTCTTCAACGACCAGCACCTTGATAAGAGCTTGATGGTAGATGTTATACTTTGAAGTTTCTACATGGGTTTGTATCCTAGTTGACATCTTAGTCAAGCTTTTCAGCAGAAATAAATGTAGGTTGAGGGTATTCATACCTGTAATGTGGAACAAAAACCTCATATGATACAGAAAAACAACAGTATACCTCCTCTCACAGGTAAGGTAGATCTTAATGATCTTGACAGTTTCAGCCCATTCATCCTTGAGATAACTGCTAGGAATACTTTTAGCCTATTTAGGGTCTCTGTATTCATCCTTAATGAAGCATTTGAGGTCTCCTCTAGTGATAACTTGGCTTTTGAACCGATTTTCTCCTTCCTGTGGGAGGTGGAAAGCTTGCAATCTAAGGCCATAGACGTTTTCTTCTTGCCCATGAAATGAGAGAGAATTCCTTAGCTACTCCTAAATGAGAGTTGCCTAACCTTGAACAAAATGGATACCACCTAGCTTGTACAAAAAACCTCCTCACATTCGGATTTGCATCTATTAAATCAGCTCCTTGAGGTTCAATATGCTTAAGTTTTCCTCCTTTTTTAGTCATCTTCACTAATAAAGAAGATTTTCTACTATAATATGATAGGTGTCAAGATTAGGAAAGCTTACTTAATAGGTGTTGTTGAATCTTCAATGCAAACTGTCTGAAAATTGAGTCTCCTTCTTCAAGTTGCTCACTAGAATTGCTTATTCATCAACAACCAAATTCAAAAAGGATTGTTTTCCCTTTATTTTAGTGATTTAAAATTATATGTTGGTTCTCTTATCCATGCACAAGATCTTTTCATTATGGGAAATATCAGGATTGTATAACACACTTCATGATATCCTTTGGTTGCCTGCTTTGTTTTAGATTCTCTGCAACAGGTGGCTAATGCTGAACGGTATTGGAGCTGGAAATCACCTCCATCGTATTTTATGGCAAGCCTATAATTCTGGTAGTTCCCATGCATGATTAACCAAATGGTCACCACATTAAATCGTAGACCCATGATTTATCTTAACACTAGATATGTACCTTGACATGTGGATATAATGACATAGGTTGACAAACAGGGAAAACAATGGTTGGTTCTTCGTAACTGTGGATTGACATCTAACTCTTCTACGTATGACCACAATTTAACTCAATGTCACTCAAACATATAACCTTTCCTATCACGTGACATGCCTCATGATTAAAAGATTCGAATCTTAGTTGATAACGAGAACACGTGGCTAACACAAAAGAAGATGCACTTTTTTTATTTTTTATTTTAAAAAGGGGAGGTTACCGGAACTTTTGGTAACAATGGGTAAAGGAAAAATAGACATAAAACATAATTAAAACAGATTGTACGATAGGGCTAAAACAGACGCTACTTCCAACAGCATTCTAATTTATTTTTTTTTAATTTACAATTTTTTATCCTAAAAACAAAAAATTTAAAACACACTCATGACTAAGCATAGAAATGTGCTAACAGAAAGTTTTGGAGGAAACCTATCAGCAATTAGGTAGTTGGCTATGTTTGCAAACCAAGGAGAGAGTACTGAGATAGCAAATAAGTGTTCATCTAGAAGCTAATCATCAACCATCCTTCCCTCATTTACAGGCAAAGTGAGTCTAGACATGAAATCTGCAACTGAACATTTTCTTCTCTTGGCTTATCAACAATGGTCAAATCAAATTGTTGCAACAATAATAACCATCTAATAATTCTAGCATTAACATCAGGTTTTTTCATTAAGTATTTAATTGTTGCATGGTTAGTATGTAAAAAATTTTGATACCCAGTAATATAATGTTTGAACTTATTCAAGGAATGGACAATATTTAAATGCTCCTTCTCGGTGATAGTTAGACATATTTTTGCTGATGAAATAAATGGCATAAGGTAATTTACCATGCAAGTTTCCCAAGGTTTCCCCCACAAATTTATCTGATACATCAGTATGGATATGGAAGGGTAGAGCCCAATTGGGACCTCGAAGTATAGGGGCAGTGGTCAGTTTTTCCTTGATGATATCAAAAGCCTCTTAATAAAGACTTGACCAACATAATTCAAAATCCTTGGCCAACAGTCCAAACAATGGGGAAGCCACTTTGCCGAAATCCTTGACGAACCTCCTATAGTAGCCAACCAAGCCTAATAAACTCTTGACATCTCTTTGCTTCTAAGGAATAGGTGCCTTTTTTATAATGGCGATTTTGTTTGGGTCTACCTGTATCCCTACCTGAGATATGGAGTGGCCCAGGACAATCCCTAACTTCTTTAAGAATTCACATTTCTCAGGGCTCAAAGAGAGATGCATTTCACTGCATTTTCTTAACACCTTATCAACATTGGAGAGATCCTCTTAGAAATCATACCCATAGGGAGAAAAATCGTACATGTAGATTTCCACACAATCGTGGACAAGTTCAGAAAAAATGCTCAAAAATGCTCTTTGGAAAGTGGCAGAGGTATTGCATAGGCCAAAGGGAAGGACTCTATATGAGAAGGTACCCCAAGGACATGTGAATGTGGTCTTGTCTTAGTCTTTAGGGTTGATCTGAGTATGATTATACCCACTGAATCCATCCAGGAAAGAGAAGAACTTCTTTCCTGCAAGACCATCCAAGACTTGGCCAATGAAAGGCAAAGGGAAGTGGTCTTTTTTAGTGGCTTTGTTCAATTCTCGATGGTCAACACAAATCTACCACTTCCCATTCTTCTTTGGGACTAAAATAAGAGGAGACACCCATTCACTGTCTGATATGGGATAGATGAACCCTGCATCCAGCAAATTTTGTAATTCATCCTTTAATATGTCCTTTAAGGTGGGTTCATCCTCCTTTTCGGTTGGCGCATAGGTTTGCATCCCTCTTTGATGTAAATATGATGTGTGCACATTGAGGGATGCACCCCTTTCATGTCCTTGTAATCCCAAGCAAAAGCATCTAAGTTCTCCCTTGGGAGCTGGCACAATTTCTCTTCTTTTGTGGATGAGAGAGAGGGGTTGATCTTTAGGGATATAGATGGGCCAAATTCTATGAACTTGGAAGGTTCAGAGATTGAGTCAACTGAGCACAACTCTATCCAAGGGTTGCTTTTAGATTCTCTCACTAGGTTGTCGAATGGAATGGTAATGGGGGATTGGTCTTGAAGGATATGGTCAATGAGGTCATATTCATCAAGTTGTCCCCCTCTAAGAACAATATCTAAGGTATAAATAGGGAAGAGTGTGGTATGGTACACTTCATCTTCTTCTTCATCCTCCAACCATAAAGGCATATCATGGTCAATGGAAGGTTATGTAGGAGGATATAATACCAGTTTCTTGGAAAAGGGCCCATTCTTGATAGTCATGTTTCTAGCCCTACATTTGATATAGGCATCATCAATGGCCAACCAAGGTCTTCCTAAAATGAGAGGATAGCCATTAAACTTATTTTTGGGTTAAAGTACCTGGAAGTTGATGGGATACTCCCAAGAGTCAATGAGGACCATAACATCCTCAACAACTCCTTCCGGAGCTACTGTGGATCTATCTGCAAGTTGCAGAATTGTGATGGTATTTTTAAAAGCTTCTTGGAGGTTGAGCTTCAGCATGGTTTCCCTAGTCATCACATTGATGACAGCCTGAAGACCAATCAAGGTATGAGGGACAATGATACCATAAATGTGTACATCTACTACTGGACTACCAGGGTCCAACTATTTCAGAAAAATCACTCTTCCCAACATCAAATCGGATAGATGACCTACAACATTGATGGTGGGGGTGCCTCTCTTCTTTATCCTATGATTTTTGAAGCATTTTTCTTTGATAAGATTATTGTAGATGGGAACATCCTTAATATCCAGGAGAAGGGGTATATTTACACACAAATTTTTCATTTCTCCCAGAATTTTAGTCTCTTCTAGGGTGTGTTACCTAGGGCGGATCAGTCGCTCAGGAAAACAAGGTTGATTTGTTTGAGGGGTGCTTTCTTCATTTTCCTCTTCAACCTCTGTAGGTGGAGATGGAGGATGATTGTATGGAAGCACTATTCCAGACCTAAGGTTAATTTCATGTATCTCCACATCATAGGTTGGATAGGATGTTTATCCACTCTAGACCTGTTGTTCTTGCTTGTTGTTCAGGTTCAGATTGGGTTGGATAGGAATCTGAGGAAACTTAGGGGGAGCAGGATGAGTGAGTTGAGGTTGAGGTTCGGTTGAAGGAAATAATGCAGGAGGTTGGTTGAGTTGCAGGCTCCACCCTTGTGATGGTTTGCTCCACTGAGGTGTTTGAGGAACATACTACTGAAAGGGTTGATTGAGAGGTTGAGGATGATATGGAGGGGCATAAGGCTAAGAGGGAGGTGTAGGCCATGATGGAGGAGTGGAAAAATACCAAGGCTACATGGGTGCATTCTGGTTTGCATGATAGTAATAATAAGGTGCACCTTGCATGCCATGTTTGTATGGCTGAGGCCCTTGAGGCCTCCTTTGACTTATGAAGGAGAGTTGCTCAGGTCCTCCTTCCACACCTTGATATACAGCTTTAAGGCCAGGTAAGGAAGGAAATTTTTATGTTGCATGGTTCTTTTCACAGAATGAGAAAACCTCTATGACATTCAATGGACATTCATTTTGAGGGTGTTTTCTAGTTCATATAGGGAAAAAGATAGCTAAGGCCCTCTCTACTTCCTCTTTTTATCTTGATCTGCATTTTGTCCATTTGAAAATCAAATGTGTGCAACATCTCACTTTTAAAATCCTCCAACATGTTTCCAATCTCATTCTTGATGGAGGTTAAAGAGGAAGGGGTATTGGTCATGCTTTGACTAGCTCTACCCTTTTTCCTGGTTTCCATATAGTGGTTTCTATATACACTCTTGATGTCCCCATAAGGTAGTTGATATATATCTCCTCCAGACCACATATTAAGGGCTTCTATCACCTCTTCCCTAATACCTCTGAAATAATCACTAACTTGAGTGATCCAGGATCAAGGGTGAAAATGACTCTCTTGTAATTCAATTGGAATTTCTCTTTA
This sequence comes from Pinus albicaulis, assembly GCA_034641835.2. Taxonomy (NCBI): domain Eukaryota; kingdom Viridiplantae; phylum Streptophyta; class Pinopsida; order Pinales; family Pinaceae; genus Pinus; species Pinus albicaulis. Next base: position 661,221,867 of record CM076584.1, on the reverse strand, counting down.
TAATCGTCCACAGATTCATCAGGTCTTAGGGTCATCCTAAATATTTCCTCCTTGGTTTCTTTGGACCTGCAATAGTCTTTATATTTTTTGTTGAAGGATTCTTGCATATGAGCCCAGGTAGTGATGCTATTCCCAGGCAAACCTATGAACTAGTGCAAGGTTGCATCCTTGAGGGTAGATGGGAACAACTTCATTTTTTGTTCATCTGAGGCATATTCATAAGTCCTACAGACAAAAAAAAAATCAAACATGAAAGTATTGGGGTCCTCATAAGTTAGGCCACGGAAGTGTGGAAGGGTTGAAGGGTTGAAAGGCTGGTGTTCTTCATTCTAGTATCTCCATTAGTTTTTCTAATGGTAAAGACTCCTTAGGTCCTATTTTCAACCATAGCTTGAATAGGCGAAGCAGGTTCCTCTGGTGAAGCAAGTTCCTCTTCTTCCCTAATAGGTTCTTCATAATTTTCAAGTTTCTCACCTAGAGGGTTTTCTACTTCACAGTCATTGAAGAAGAGTGAAGGGTGACTGTGTGGGGGTGTGGGGGTTTTTGGTAAAAAAAAATCTTGGATGTCCCTACTCCTACGAGGCATGAAATTCAAATTGTTTGTGTTTTCTTTTTCGTTATTTTTAAATTGAATGAAAAACAAAAAGCAGAAAATGATTCTCAAGAAAAAACAAAAATTTACTTAGACACCTCCCTAGAAACGACGCCAAAAAGTGGTGAGCCCTAGTATTGCACCAAGAGTGTTGCAACTCCCGGAGGCTACTCAAATTTACTTATAAACCCGAGGTTCATACAAACTTGGAGGTGACAATGCTATATGCACAACAGATGAGCTCTACTCATGCCATCCTCATCTTAGTTCTACCATAAGGTGCTAGTAACTAGGGCTACTCTGAAAGAGGAAGTTTGTCACACTTAGAACTAAAACCTAAGACTGAAAGAAGATCATGACCACTACTCTTATGGAAATAAAAGAAGCTACACTATATTGCACTCATTTATCTATTTAATGTATACTTTTGCAATGGAAAATACTAGCACTTACTCTAATCACAAGTAGGTAAATTACACTAGATTGCATTCAATTTTTAGACTACCTAATTGACTTGAAAAAATGGTGCACACACACTTAATGAATGACTGGTTAACTTCTATCTATTGCATGCTATCTACTATGCTAATGATGTATCCTATGATGGAATAATTACACTCAAATTACTCTATTTTGCAACAAGAGAAGAGGGAGTTTGGGTGTCCTAAGGGTGTCCTTCAACTAAGTATTCACAATTGGGGGTCCACTAATGTATTTTATAGGCTCAAGTGAGGTGGAGGAGTGATTATGAATTGAAGGAGAGGGCTCCCAATGCTGCTACAGGAAGTTGATGCATGATCCCTATTTTGCTATAGGAAGTCATGTAATGCTACAGGAAACAGGTCGAGAGGATTTGGAGGCCAGAAGTGGTGGAAGGTAGGTTAGGATGAGTGAGGGCAAGGTGGATATAAGGGAATGGTGGATTAAAAACCCCCCTTGGCCAACCTCATAACCCTCAGAAATGTTTTTTTTCACCAAAAAGGCTACTCTCGGTGCATGTGATGATGGTCTCCAAAACAAGCTTGTGGGTGATAGAATGGAAGGTAACTGAAGGAGGGTTGAAACCCAAAGTGATAGTGTTGAAAGGGGGTCCTTCTCTAATGCTATAACCAAACCTAAAACTATTACATACACTCATGCATTTATTATTAACAAACTATCATGTAAATAATGGAAAATATGAGTTGAATTTAACAGAAACTACTCATTCACTTAAAACATAAATCTAACCTCTAATCTACAACATACTCATGATAAGAGAATTGAACTCTATATTAACTTTTCCAAGAAATAATAAAATGAATATGTTTGATCTGTGATGTAATTCCTTCTTCCTCAAGCACGAATGGAAGGTATGAAAGAGGGGTACTGTCAACACAGCTTTGATGTTTTAGATGCTACCAAAATGCAACGATATTAACTGAATACTGAAGTATAAAGGAAAAACAAAATTTACACAAGAGAGATTGTAGCCCATGGATTGGTCCCTAAGCCACAAGCTTGAGCCCTCTGAAATCAACTCAGTGAGAAATAGAACAACTGCTCATTCTTATTTCATAACCAGTCTCTTACAGTAACAATGATAGTCAAAATATCTAACACAGATCCAAGAGTTCTCTAGCTGCATATAAAATCTAAATCCTAATGAGCTCTTGATCTTGTCTACTTATACAAAAGGGTAGCTACCAAAAACTCCCTAAAAATTAGGTATTTTTCCCCTTGATCTTCGATATGATTGGAGGTTGGCTCCCTCTTAACATCCACTTGCTTGGCTTCCTTTGACTTCGAACTGTTGGAGGAGGATCTGAGGAGATATTGGCTGATTATAGGATTTAAGAAGGTGGTACACCTTCGTATAATAGATCCTTGTTGTCAACTCCGAGCCTTGACATGAAATTTCACTCAAAAATAGCATTATTTCCTTCATTTCCTGCAATTAAACCATGTTAGGCTTCAAGTCATGACAATCCTTTTACACCATTCTCACTAAGAAAAATATGAAAAGATGTAATCAAATGCATGAGAGAGAGAGAGAGAGTAAATAAGATAAAAAGGTGACACTATAACCCCTTAAAATATACCTAATGATGGCCCTCATCATTATCTTCCATTGATTGAGTTTGCATACAACAATGGGTATCAAGATTCATTGGGGATGACTCCCTTCGATGCATTGTATGGGTGGAGTTGTAATACTCCCATCAATTAGAGTGGTCGAGTTAACAGGGTTTTGATTGGACCAGACATGTTGGCAGACATGGAGTAGGAAATGCAGGTTATAAAGAATAATATAAAGGCGGCATAGGACAAACAAAATAGTTATGCAAACCATCACAGGGCATTTAAGGAGTTTCAGGTTGGGGAGCATGTTTATCTATGCATCAAGCCCAAGAAGAGCTCCTTGAGGATCAGATCATGTGCCAAGTTGGCACCACAGTATTGTGGGGCTTTTGATATCCTTGAGAGGATTGGACCAATGGCCTATCGACTTGCACTTCCTGAAACGGTGAAATTCCATGATGTGTTTCATGTTTCATTACTTAAAAGGTATATAAAGGATGTTGATCATGTTATTGATTGGTATGTATTGCAGGTGGAGCAAGAAGGATAATTATGGCCAGAACCTAAGTACATATTGCATCAGAAGAAACTCATGCTCACGAATAGAGCCATCGAGCAAGTTAAAGTGCAGTGGAAGCACTTTGGGCCCGATGAAGCTACATGGGAGATGGCGGATCAAATGCGGGCTATGCATCCTTCATTGTTTGACGGTTGAGGCAAAGCAGTTTTGGTATGATGTTTGGTTTATGTTTGGCATATTTTTTGGTGATTTTTTGGTATATGTACATATGTATATGGTTGTAAATACTGCCATGAGCTAATTTATAAAGCTCCAATAAGTGATATGGATGTTATATGGTCATGTTATCATGGTGCTTTGCTTTGAACAGGTCAATCATTGTAAATACTACAACGAGCTAAGTTATAAAGCTCCATGGGAAGTATGTTTTCTTCTCAGTGGTTTTGTTGAGGTGTAGGTGTGGTTTAACACCGAGGACGGTGTTCACCAAGGGGGACAGTTCTATAACAGACTCGGGCTAAAAGTTCATGTAATATAAGTTAATAAAGAAAAAATAAGACCATGGTCAAGGGACACTTATTTCAAGCTGAATATTGGGAAAAGATATCCTAGTGGGCATCACTGGATGTGTTTATGACTAAAGGGAAATGAGCAAAGGCAATGGCTAAGGCATTAAAGAGGAAAAATTTATTTTTTGGCACATTTATTTATGAAAATAAAAGATATTAGGAGAAAAGGAAGGTGAAAGGTCACAAGTTTCATGTGAAGAGGAAAATGAAGGAAAATAATGGAAAATTAAGAAAGAGGCCTCATTGATAAAAAGGATTTTGAGGGCCAGCTGGTACCTTTTGTCAGTGTAACCTTTTATCATTTTAGTTTTGGAGCTCTCTCAATATTCTCTCTCTCACACACTCTTGGACACTTGTTTTTTTGAGCATTTCAACATTGGCTCAAGGAAGAGGAATGCAAGAAAAGGAAGGACAAGGAAAGGAAAGTAAAGATCAAGTAAGGAAGAGTAGGATCTAGCATCTTCAACAGGAATACTTGCAGGTAACATATTGCATGTGTGATTTCCTAGCTAGTTTGGACATGCATGCCTTATGCATGTTGGTATTTGGTTCTCTTGTTGTTAGTGCCATGGTTTTGTTGGGTTTTCATAGTGGTTTTTAGACTTGCCTTGCATTTTTTTGGATAGCCATGGAGTGATAGGATTGATCTCGGTTTTGAGCTTTGAAATTGTCGGATGGTTTTCGGAATATGGGGCGGATGTGGTCTCAAGAAAAATTTTAAAATGCCTAGGAATCCCTTGACTGGTTTTGGTAGGATAAATGGTATATCCTAAGGGTGGTGTCTCAGTTTAGGGCCTAGTGATTTGGTGTGGATTGTGGTCCACATTGATGAACTTCATTATCAAACATTATGTGCATTGTATTATGGTCTCCTTTATGTTTCTTCTTCTTTAAGTATTTTCACATATGGTTTTTACATGCTCTTTCATGCAATTATGAAAACATCACCGAAGAAAATATCTTATTTAATGTCGATAAATTAGAGATTCCAGATCAAGTTTGGTATCAGAGCGGTCTTCTTTCTTATGTGAATTGTGAGTGTGAATGATAAGAAAATATTGGACATGCAACATGAAGAAGGAAAATTTAGAAAGATAAATTTTTCCATCAAACTTTCTACAATATGGAAAACATGGTAGATATATTGCTTGCAGATCATGAGAATAGATTGGAAAATAAAGAAAATAATAAGAAAGAGAGAGTAGAGGATGATGCTTCAATGAATGAAGGAGAACCTCCATCTCCATGTTCAAGTGAATGTTCTTATTATTCATCTTCTTCTCACCATTCAAATGAGGAGATCAACCAAAGCATTCAAGCAAAGAATGATGAGTTAAGGAGATTGTTACAAGAAGTAAAAGAGGATAAGTAGAGATTGTGTTAGTGTCAGTATGTCAATGAGAAAATGTGCTCTTTCAAATTTGTTGTTAGGGTGTCGAGACAAATTTTAATGGTTTCATTAGGTCTTCAAATAAAAATTTGGTCGATGGCTAGTGTGTCTAGGACTATTACTGCTCCTTCCAAAAAAAAAAAATCACCTGCTAGCCATTACCATCTCTCAGTTGGATGAGTCATCATTGCAAGGTCTCCATATTCATTTCAGTCATACCACCATGGTCCTTATTCAGCTCAGTGTCATCATTAGGTTTTAGGGTCAAATCACAAAATCAGTCATTTCACCACCACAATGACTTTTCCCCAAAGAAGTAGTAATGACGAAATCTTGAAATAAAGGTTTCGAAAGTTGTTTTCATGATCATAGATTTCATAACTTCCAAAGTTAAAATCATCAAAGAAATTTATGAAATATGTGTTGGGACCCACTAGCTCACCAAAAATAAAGTTGACTTCCAAGGATATAAATACCAACAAAAGCCTCTCATTCTCTCATCATGTTCATATTTCACCTCTCTAACAAGAAAATTCAATTTTGACCTCAGAACAGCCATATTTTTCCATCAGAAGTCAAAATTATCCCATTGCTACAATTTCACTATCTTTATGCAAAAACATAGCGTTTTTGTCTTTAGCTACCTTTATGGTAAATCCGTCATTGGAAAGCCTCTTCCCTGCAATTTTTTGAGGTGTGAATTTACACATCCATTCAACAAACCCCGCCATAGGTTTCTTATTCATTCTTTCTCCCCCAAAGGTGCCCAAGCTTCCTTCACGCTACGGTTATCAGCAAAATCACTACCTTTATGTGGATACACAATAAATTTTGAGTTCAAGGGCCAAGCAACCGGTTGTAGTGGTCCAAGTCAGCAATTTGAAGTCTTCTTCACTCACTCAATGGGTTAGCATCAATAAATATCAACTCCTTTCCCTTTCATATGCAAAATTCCAAAATGGCTCAAATCTCGAGTTTTCTCACTCCGGTTATCATCTTGGTCAAATTTTGGATGTCATCACACGAATATCTGTGAAGTTTTGTATGATTTGATCTAAATTACACTGAAATTACCTTCCCTAACCCTTTCCCAATACATTTCTACCCTAATTCACCATTTCCTCACTAAACCCTAGGCTTATGCTACATTTTTACAGTGTGGGCCTGTGTATCTATTTTTTGGGCCCTTTCCCCTCACCCATTTCCTCCATTTCCAATTCCATTTTCTTCCTAACACTCTTCCCTATACCTATAAATGTTATCAATAATTTAGAGTGGCCCTAACCCCTCATCCCCTCTCATTTAAAAAAAAAAAAAAAAATTGTTAAATCCCTTGTTTTCCAATGCAGCCAAGAAAAGATTCCAAAATGGATACTATAAGCAGTGATATAGAAAAGAAGACCTATAATAAGGAGGAAAATTCAGTATGTTTGAGCCACTACATACCAAGGAGATAATGGCATCCCCCTTCATCAAAAAATCATTTGAAGGCGCCGGTTGTTTAGATTTTTGCAAGAGATTTCAAGAAATGGGTTTCAATGCTAAGCTTACTAGTTTGTTTTCCACTTCACTCAAGAAGAATCAAGCTATAATTGCAGGGGTGAAGTTCATTATATCAATATAAAGCATTGCATTAGCCACTAGGATCCCTAGTAAGGGGGGAATCTGGTTCAAGAATTCACAATTAGACTTTCAAAGCTATAAACCCTTCTTGAAAGCACAATACAGGGAGTCTCCTACACATGTTTTTCCCACGAGATAGCTATTGGAAATATATACACCCTTGATGACTATTATTATAAATACTTCACATGCAAATGCACGTTCTCAACTTTGTATCAATACCATGTTCATATTTTATTTCATTTCACAGCCGTGAAGCCAATGAATTTATCTTATTTCCTATGTAAGAGCCTCATTAAAATGGCTAAAAAGGTGAAAAGCAAAGGAGAGGACCATCATACCAATATATTTAATCATTTTTTGATAAAAATCATTGTCTTGCACCAGCTTGAAGAGAAGAATGTCATTTGGGAGACCTTCATTCAGTCTAGTGTCTTTTTGCCTCCTGCTGGTCAGCCAACTAGCCAAGGTGCATCATCAGCACCATCCAGGTAAAGAGATATTGGCTCAACTAGCAGAGTTTCACTCAAGAGGGTGCCTAGGGCTGAGGTGACTCAGACATATCAGAGAGGTAGGAGGTTTGTGTTTGCTCCAAAAATTGTGGAAGGGGCCAATCCTACATTAGCAAGACAGAGATTGTCATCGCAACATGAGGAGCCCATCCATTTTGATCCTGACATGGAAAATTTGGATATGGATGAAGAACAAAAATCCACAAAACAATTAATTATGGAGAAAGATGTTGAGATTAGAGAGGTTAAGGACAATTTGTCCAGGGCCAACTTCATGATTTCATTCCTTGAGTAGGAAAACATGCAATTGAAGGTAAACCAACTGTTTTTTAATAGACATAAGTTTGATGTTAGCAAGAAATATGTAAAGGGAAAAGTAGTAGTTGATATTGATGACCCTAATGAGGATGAAGAATAGGTTAGAAGGAAGATACCAAGAACTAGATGCCTAAAAAATGTGCTGCAGCAACAAAGATAAGCATATCCACCACAAACGCACATGACAATGGATGAGCTCATCTTGAGGGAAATTGAACACGACAGGGAGTATAGGCTAGATAGAGTCAATGGACACTTGGAAAATCTCCTGAAGAGGGCCAAAAGAGACAAAAAATTGCAAAGACACGTGGCTGCTCATTACTATACAAGGAATCAGGTCTCCAAGGTCAAGGTAAAGCAGTTGAAGGAAAAGCTCAAGGAAACCCTAATCAAGAAAAAAGAGAAGGGTAAGTTATATTTTCTTGTTGATGCTGTCAGTGTCAGTCTTTACATCCTGTCACCAGTTATCAATGGGCTCTTATAATATACTGTTAGGGTCTCATAGTCAAATTTTATAGTTTCAAATAAGTTTTCAAATAAAATTTGATCATTGTTTGTTGTCTAGATCAACGTTGCTCCCTCCATTCACTCATGGTCATCATCATTTCATGAGTCATGTCCACCATTATCATCTATATTCTTAGGTCATTCGTTTAGTTTTCACCTAGGTCAATGTTTAAGTGTCTTTCATTTCACCACCATAGATCTCCAAATTCTATCATAAGAAAGTGAAAGAAGGGTCAATTCATCATTACTTGAAGGTTCGGGTGCTTCCAAAATAGTAAGTGAACATTCCTTACTTCTCATTCAAGTTAATTTCTTCAGCAAAGAGTGGATTCCCTCTTTTAGGGTTTTCAAACTAGTTCTTAGATTGTTGAGATGTTTGGTTGCTTTCAGCTGGAAAAGCCCTAGTTTTATCACATACAAACCTTCATACATCACCTATATGACTTACCAAATAATTCCATTTCATTCATACCTCTCATTACTCCCATTTTCACTCAAACACTAATTATCGTTGCGTTTTTGTAGAGATTTTGGGTTAGGACTATGTTTTAGCCTTTTTCCCCTCTTTCTCTTATCAATTTCAAGGAATTCCACTTGAAATATATTCCTAAAACACTCCCCTATCTCCCCTAAGTTTTTAATATTTTTCCCTTGTAGAAATTTATCAATACAAGTGATGTATTTCTGGACTCTCCTGATCTAACAATTTTAAATCTACTGTTAAATACATAATCCTTCTACTTAATTCTTTGCGTAAATTAAATCGCCAATTGCAAACACATGAAGAAAAATCAATCGCACATAACACAAGATGTTTTACCAGGAAATCTTAAAGCTAAAAACCCCAACTATCATATATTATGTATACCATGGAATCATGAAACAATCTCATACAAATCTCAGCTCATGGAGATCGCTAAACAATCTACAGTCATCTCACACTGTCATGCAGAAATTTTCATATCTATGCACCAATTTGCTGCCTCCTGACAGCCTGCCTCCACTGCGCAATCCCTGCTAAAGAAGAATCTCTAAATGAATGATCACCTTGCCTTCCTTGACTGCGCAATCCTCATTGGCATATCCAATGTGTGTGTAGATGTATTGAATGCATCACTATAGTTACAACTGATAGTCAATCACACCCTTTCACCTATCTCTCCACTGGGTCTCCACTGGATCTAACATGCATGTAGTTAAAAATTGTATTTCTTCAGTTGCATGTGAGACCAATGCTTGTGAATTAATTAAATAAATAATTCACTAATCTCTCACTAGTGTATCATGAGTTACAACTAGCACAACTGAGTTTAACTCACTTAACTAAGTTAGACTAAATAACAACTCCCATAACTACTCTTCCAACTTTGTTACAACTCTACCACAATCAGTTACAATGAAGTCCACCATACATGAGTCACCAACCAACCTTGGAATGCATAATTCCTTTAGCTAACTGGTTTGCCACATCAGTTAACTGAAATCAAGTGCTTCAAGAGAATAAGTTATTATTTATTGTCTGATTATCATTAAGGGCTAATTATAATCGACATGCATTCTATTTTTAGATATTTGATCTAAAAATAGAATTTTCCCATATCTCTAAAAATATAAATTCATCTAAAGATATAATTTTCTCAACCATCTAGAATTAGTCTCCTGCTAATTTTAGAATATGCTCACCATTCTAAAAATAGACATACACCTAAAAATAGCCTGTGTGGGCCCCACCTAGTGAAGGTGCTTAATTTTTCACTAGGATCAAGGATGATGTTTCCGGATTCCACTTTCATTGTTTCTTGTTGCAACATTCAACATCCCTAACTCCTATCCCCCCCATTTCCCTCCCTAAACTTGTTGCCCCATTTTCCCTTGTTTTCCTAGAGTCCACCCTTTCCTTTCTTCCCATCAAGCTAGGGTATATATCATACAAACAAACACCATGTATAATGAGAAGAAAAATTAAAATAAAGGAGGAAAAGTTTCCAGGTTTGAGTCAACTCAAACCCATTGCATCATTTTCAGAGTTTTGTGATCATTTGCTAGGGTTCATAGTGCACACATGGATAGTTTGGCATCAAAATCAGTTTATGAAGTAATGGAGGTAAAGTTTACAAAAGTGAGAGAGGTTTTTGTCAATAATATGCCAAATAACAAAAATATCCTTCATTTTATGCACAGGTATTATGGTTTTAGATAAATGCTCAAAATACAGTTGCTTAAGGTCATTTTCTGCACTTTTGGATAGGCTGTATTCAAATCAATTTTTCAGGGGTTTGGAGAAGGGGTTTGCAATGCTTGATGACTCCATTTTGTAGCAGACATCCTAATATTTCCCACCATACCACTTGCAGCCCCAAACATTTCTGGGAAGACCTCTAAAATCCCTCTCAAAGTGGTGTGACCCTTTCGCAACCCTTTTGTGAAATTTTCCAGAAAAATCCTATTTTAGAAATAATTTTTTAGAGAACATTGTGAACAATTGGAGTCAAATTTTGTGAAACTGGAGGAGGTTTTTGTTTTTAACATGCCAAATAACAAAAACCTCTCTCAATTTTTACATAGTTATTACAGAATGAGAGATCCATTCACATATTCAGAACCTATTTTCCTGACTCTGCAATTTCCTAGTTTAGTCACCTTTTTGCAGATAAGATTATGGGAAATCATAGAAGCATATTAGGAAACTGGAGGAGATTTTTGTACCTAATATACCAAAGAAAAAAAACCTCTCTCAGTTTTGCAAAAAAATGTATAAATTATACAACATGCATGTATATCTTGGATTCACCCGATCTAACAATGTACTAAAGTTAAATACTGAATCGCTTCTAAAAATATTTTGTGGAATTAAAAACACAATCGCTAATCACATGAATATGAATAAATATCAATCACACACAACACAGATAATTTCCCAGGAAAATCTTATAGCTAAAAACCCCACTATATTCTATTGTATATTCAGCATGGATCATGAAACAATTACATACAAAACTCTTCTCACAAGAGCCCTCTCGTACTCAGCTAATTGTCTCACACTGTCATATGAAAAACTAACCAACACATAGCCAATTCTCAACCTCTAGAAAACATACCTTGCTTGCACAATCCCTGATGGAATGGATCCCTAAAATATAGGAAATATGGCCTTCCTTGACTGCGCAAGTATCATGGGTACTCCAATGGGTGTTTGGTTTCATGTGTGCAACCCAATAATCCTACAAATGATAGTCAACTTCCCTTTAACCTAGAACTCAACTACGTCTACACTGGATCTGACATGCATGTGGATAATAATAGTAAATCCTCAGTTGCATGTGAGATCATTGATTGTGAATTAATTAATATTTAATTCACTAGATCTCTCACTAGTGTATCTTTAGTTAAAACTAGCACAACTGAGTTTAACTAACTTAACTAAGTTAAACCGATTATAACCCGCATTAACTAATGCACCACTACACTTTGAACTCTGTTAAAACTAGAATTACTCTGCATGCCTCACCAACTACCTTTAACTCGAAATCCACTAGCTAACTGAATCTATCACTTTCAGTTAACTGATTCAAGTCAACATTGAGAATAGATTACAGTTTAATGTCCATCTTAATTAAGGGATAACCAAAATAGACATGCACCCAAAAATAGCACTGTGGGCCCCACCCTATTCTGGGAGCTTAATGAAACTAGGCATGGATGCTAAAATTTTATTATTGAATCTCAACACTCCCTCTCAACAAGAAAGGGATTATCCTTCACCCCGATCCTATCTCTATGTATTTGAATTTTCTCCTGGTGAGCGCCTTCGTTATAATATCTGCATCCTGATCTTCCGTGGGAATGTACTAAAGCAACATTATCCTCTCTGCACAAAATCTCTGAGATGATGGTACCAGATATCTATATGCTTGGACCTATCATGAAACACGGGATTAATCGAGAGTGATTATCACAATGAATCACTGTCGGATCCATCTGAGAACCAAACAAACCAACCAAGATCTTTCTCATCTAGATATCCTGACATGCAACTTGACTGGCCTCCATGTATTTCACTTCTACTGAATTGAGTGCCACGGATCGTTGCTTCCTGTTGTACGAGGAAACTTCTATCAATCCAATGATAAAGATCCCTCCCGATGTGTTATTTCTGTCTGATGGACTGCCCACCCAATCTGCATCTGTGAAGCCATGCAACTTCACTCCCTTTGTCCATCTATACCATAGACCATACTCTAATGTGTCCCTCAGGTATCTCAGGACATGCTTCCCCGCCTTCCAAAAGAGCTTGGTAGGCTTAACCATAGCTTGAATCAGTTGGTTAACTACGTAGCAAATGTTTGGTCTCATGTTCACCAAATACATTAGCAGACCCACTAACTGCTTGTTGACAGTAGCATCCACTACCTCTCCAGAAGTAGCATCCTCTTTCCTCTAATTTCATGGAAGAGGAGTATCCGTGGGTTTGTATCTCTCCATGTTAAACTTACCCAATATCTCCTTTGCATACTTTCCTTGAGACACAAAAACTTCACCATCCCACTGCCATATTTCCAATCCAAAGAAATTATGAAGGAGTCCCATGTCCTTCATTTCGAACTCCCTTACAATATCCTCCTTGCATGAGTGTATCAGTTGCTCATCACCAGTCAAAATTAGATCATCAACATAAAGAAAAATGAACAATAGCTTACCTTCAACCACAATCTGGTACAGGTTTGCATCTGCTTCACTTTTGGTGAAACCCAGTCCGGTGAAATAGCTATCTATCCGAGTGTACTAAGCACGGGGTGCTTGCTTCATCCCATACAGTTCTCTTTTGAGTCTGCACACATGCGACTCATTATTGAAGATTTAGAAACCTTCAGGCTGCTCTATGTAAACCTCTTCCTCAATGATCCCATTGAGAAACACAATCTTCACATCCATCTAATGCATGCACCAGCCCGTTTGCGCTTAGAGTGCAAGGATAGATCTTATGGAAGAGTACATTGAAATAGGTGAAAAAGTCTCATCATAATCTATCCCCTTAATCTATGAGAATTCCCGGGCCACAAATATGGCCTTGTATTTCTCCACACTCCCATCAACAGCTTGATTTACCTTGTAGATCTATCTCGATCCAACCACTGATTTGTCAACTGGTCTTAGGACTATCTCCCATGAATTGTTCTTGACAATGGAGTCATTCTCCTCCGCCATTTCATCAACCCAAATTAGTTGTTGCACTACTTCTTGAAAGGAAGATGGTTCATTCACAATACATTTTCTCATAAGAGCCATGTATCTAGTAAATTTGTCAGGAGATTGTCTATGTTTGTGTTGTGAAGTAAGAGCTCCTACATTCTCTACAGCATCAAGTCTCAATCTATCATCTTCTGTGGTGCGCCTTCTACCATTTCTCATGTATGGATCTGCATGAGTGTTTTCATCCACTTCATGAACCTCCTCATGTGGCTGACCCACATCTTGAGACTCATCCTTGGGAACCAACAGTTCCTCCTCTAAATGCAAGTCCAACTCCCTCTCAAGGGACAACCGAGTGGCTTTCTCCTCATCAAATTTTATATCCTGTCGCACAACAGTCATTATGTTCTTTAGAAAATACACACGGTAATTATGGGGTGTTTCAGTGTACCCCACAAAAATCCCAACCTCAACTGTTGGTTCGAGCTTCTTCCTGACGTCCTTAGTCACATGCACATAAACAGATGAGCCAAAAATCTTAAAGTGTGAAACATCAGGTTTCTTACCAGTGAAAGCCTCTTTAGGTGTACTCATGCCAAGTACTCTATGCGGACAACAATTTTTCACATGTACCATTGTATTGCATGATTTCGCCCATAGATGCATCAGTAGGCCTTGATCATGCAACATCGCTCGTTTTGCACCCATAATAGTTATGTTCTTCCTCTTTGTGACCCCATTCTTTTGTGGGTTATGAGGCGCTATGAGTTCTCTTTGAATTCCTTCTTTGCTACATAATTTCTTGAATTCGTTAGAGATATATTCTCACCATTATCACTCCTAAGAGCCTTCACTTGCTTCCTCGACTCTTTCTCCACCAGTGCCTTCAACTCACAAAACTTAGAGAATGTTTGATCTTTCTTCTGCATCAAGAAGATCCAGCACTTACAAGAAAATTCATCAACAAATATTACATAGTACTTATGCTTTGTTGTTGAAGCAACATAGAAAGGACCACACACGTCTGTGTGAAATCTCTCAAGGATCCTCGAAGCTCGGTTTTCCTTCTCATGAAAGGTTGCCTTTACATATTTTCCCATAGTACATCCCTTGCATCTGTATGACTGTGCAAGTGTACCCCTAGGAAGACTAGTAGAAATTGTTGCGTGACTTTTAAGGCTCCATGGTGAAGATGGCCCAATCGCCTGTGCCATAATTTGCCCTCATCCCGGCTCACCACTTGATCTGCCTCATCCATCATTGTTGCGCAGCCATCTACCTCTAGCTTGTAGAGATTCTTAACTCGAATCCCTATCCTCTTGGCTTTTCCTGTTTTTTTATGTCGTGGGAAAGCTTTTCCTTCACTAAAAACAACATCATAGCATCTATCCTCCAACATTACGACTGAGACCAAATTTTTCTTTAGACCTGGTACATGCATTACATATTTTAATTGAAAGGGTTCACCTGACTACCTCTAGAAGGTAATGGTACCAATCCCAGTAGCACTATACTGCCCATCATCTGCCATTTCAATATGCATATGGAGATCGTTCTCCTCCAAGTCACTGAAAGGTTCCTTATCTCCCATCATGCGAAAGGAAGCGCCACTATCCAAATACCACACATATCCCAATGCACTGGACACCATGCATGCGATCAATGAGAAGTCAAGCTCAAATTGCGAGGCAAGGGCCTCACCAGCTGTAGATCCTCCAGCCTTCTCGTTCTTATTCTTTTGTGGATAGTTAGTAGTAAAATTCCCATGCTCGTGACAGTGAAAAAACTTCACCTTGGACATGTCCTGCTTCTTGCCATTCTTGGAATCAGATTTAGAATGGAATTTATTCCCCTTCCCCTTCCTCACCTTGGCAGCCAAAGCACAATCCTCTTCATCCTCATTCTTAGATGAAGAACCATCTCTGGTGTTCCATCTGAACTCCTCCTGCACCAAATCTGACCATAGTCGTTCCTAATCTTGCAATTTTTCCCTTCCATTGATAGAGTATTGATAACTGTGCCAAATCTTGAGAAGTCCTAGGAGAGCCAAGCTCACCAAATCATCATCAGAAACTATTATTCCAACGATCCCTAGTTCATTCCGACATTAGACAAACATTGTTAGATATTTTGGAATGGTGTCGCCCTTTTCCATCTTGACCTTCCTAAGTTTATCTTTGAGCGCCAATTTCTTATGGTCATGCTGCTTTGGAATAGATCCATCAAAGCCTTCCACATTTCATATGGTGTGGATTTCCCATGGAGGCTTGAGAGAAAGTGATCTCGTACTCCCTCCAACAGGATCCTCCTCGCCTTTGCGACTTTCTTTTTCCATGCATCAATATTTGCAGCATCTACCATAGCAGATTTAGGAACATCATTGTCAATGAATTCCTTCAAGCCATTGTCTTCGAGTACTGAATCCATACTGTCCTTCCAAGAAATATATTTTGAGATTCCCTCGAGTTCATTCTCCAACCTCAAGCCATTGAAAGCCATTTCGATCTTGAATCAGTTGTAGCACCAAAAAATTATTTTTGCAAATTCAAATTCTATCCAGTCACAAACTCAGCTCCTGCTTCACTTCTGAAATTTCCTATGCTCTAATACCATGTAGAAATTATACAACATGCATGTATATCTTGGATTCTCCTGATCTAATAATGTACTAAAGTTAAATACTGAATCACTTCTACAAATATTTTGCAGAATTAAAAACACAGTCGCTAATCACATGAACATGAAGAAAGATCAATCACACACAACATAGATAATTTCCCGGGGAAAGCTTACAGCTAAAATCCCCACTATCTTCCATTGTATATTTAGCATGGATCATAAAACAATTACATACAAAACTATTCTCACAAGAGCCCTCCAGTACTCATCTAATTGTCTCACACTGTCATATGCAAAACTGACCAATACATAGCCAATTCTCAGCCTCCAGACAGCATGCCTTGCTTGTGCAATCCCAGATGGAATAGATCCATAAAATATAGGAATTATGGACTTCCTTGACTACTCAAGTATCATGGGCACTCTAATGGGTGTTTGGTTGTATGTGTGCAACCCGATAATCCTACAACTGATAGTCAACTTCCCTTTCACCTAGAACTCAACTAGGTCTACACTAGATCTTATATGCATGCAAATAATAATAGTAAATCCTTAGTTGCATGTGAGATCATTGATTGTGAATTAATTAATATTTAATTCACTATATATCTCACTATTGTATCTTCAGTTAAAACTAGCACAACTGAGTTTAACTCACTTAACTAAGTTAAACTGATTACAACCTGCATTAACTAATGCACCACTACACTTTGAACTCTGTTACAACTAGAATTACTCTGCATGCCTTACCAACTACCTCTAACTATAAATCCACTAGCTAACTGAATTTATCACTTTCAGTTAACTGATTCAAGTCAACATTGAGAATAGATTACAGTTTAATGTCCATCTTAATTAAGGGATAACCAAAATAGACATGCACCCAAAAATAGCACTGTGGGCCACACCCTAGTCTGGGTGCTTAATGCAACTAGGCATGGGTGCTAAAATTTTCTTGTTGTATCTCAACAAAAACCTCATGGTTAGAGAGATATTTCTCCATCTTTGAGACCTATTTTTCCAAAAAACCCAGAAATTTTGCAGAAAATGACACACAGAAAGGTCGCGTCGAGGTGCGACCCTTTTTCCCTGGGCATCAAAATGAGCTCTTCTCTAAATGGATGGATAGATATTGATGAGTACATGCCATATATGGATTTGGTTTTCCACAAGACGAACAGGTTTTGAAGAAAAAGGAAAAAAACCATCTTATTTCTATGCTTCTGCCACTGTTTTGGAGCAAGCGCGACGCTTCTGGAGATATCTTGGGAGAATGATTTTTTGAAAGCCTTACCATGGCCCATTTTAGAAAATTAAAGATGTTCTAGAAACTAGACAGAAAAGGCTAGTTTACCTTTCTTTCATATTTCAATTTTGAATCTATGAAGGCTCCTAAAAGTGGCCTCCAATATGGTGCTACGCTTCTGCAATTTTCTGAGATTTTAATTAAATTTTCACTATGTAATTTTTGGCAATTCCTAGTTTGACTTTTGTAAAAGTGAAAAGATGAATGTGGATGAATGTAAAATTCAAAATGTAAATAGTAAATATGGAGGTAAATAGGTGTCTTATCCTCCATTTATTGCATTGAGGATATGTCTCTAGTGGTTAGGAAAAGGAGGAATTTGTTGTGCAACCTCCCTAGGGTGTAGTTGACTTCATATAGATGCATGCATTTGACTTTATTGCTAGAAAAATCAACCTAATAGGGAGGATTTCGATCTCAGTAGCTATATGAGGTCTTTTATAATCATTTTCAAGCGTTGGATGCTGTGTAATTAAGCTTAGAACACTAGTGTATTTTGTGTTTTCTGACAGGAACTAATAGACAGAGTTTGTAGCTATTGTGGTGGGATTCATGTGGTATGTGTTTTAGTAGTGTTTCTTCTTATGTTATCATATGTTTGAAATTATTTTTCCTTCCATCTTCATTTCCATGTCCTATGTGATTGATTTCTAAGTTTGATAAGAAAAATTCATTAATTCAATGCTCTATTTTGGAGAAGATTTCACATTTATGTTCATTTTCTTCTGATATAAAAGAATCATGATGTTCATGCTCGTTTTGAAGCCCTATAAATCTAACATATTCCCCAGAGAGCTTTAAAGTGATAAAGTGTGTGCCTACCTTGCCCCATTACATCTCTATAAATCTGATTTTCAGAGCCCTTGCCTAGTTTTTCCTAGACCTAATTCACCATCCAGCACAAAATCAAAACAATCAAACCCTAGAACCTACTATACCTAGCCTAAAACATCCATTATCCCATCAATTTGGTTGTGATTTCATTGAGAGATCCCTCTCATCCTAATAGGGCTAGCTACTAGGTCAAAGTGGTATGTGATTACCTTTGTTGTTCTCCTTCTCAACCTTCGGAGATCCGGTGGAGTGCTAACAGATGCTTCCCTTGTAGCATAGCATACCATCTTAGGTCTTCATGGAGAAATTCTGGACCAATTTTGAGAAATTTTGGAGAAATTTTGGCATTTTGTCAATTTTGGACAAGTTTTAACAATTTCTGCAAATAGCATAAATGCAGCATGTTCACACTACCTTTATTCTCATAACATCCAATTGATGAAAGAAAGACATTTTTGGATTGGGAGTGATGAATACATCATTGATATATACTTGTCTTGCTACATCATTTGTTATTCTGCTTAGGAAGATCATAAAACTAGCTAAAAACCAGCTCTCTGCATCAATTACAGAGCCACGTTGCCTTTATAGCACTAGTTTTGCAAGAATTGGTATTTGAAGATCTTGGAGGATGTTTTTTGTTGGGAAAACACTTCATATGGCTAAAAGACACACTCACCTATCTAAAAAAACTTGCATAGTCAAAATTGAGCATGGGATCATCATCAAATTGGTAGCAGAAGATCACGCTACCTTTATTTGTAAAAACGCTACGGTTATGCCAAAAATCAAGATTTTTTTTATTTTTTTATTTTTTTATTTTTTTTTAATTATCCTGTGGTAAAAAATGGAATTACCCATGATGAAATTTAGTTTATCATGTTGCATGTAAGGTAGTGGAGGTCGAATTCATGGGTTTTTATGTATCAAAAGGCCAAAAACCACTCATTTTTCATGTTTTTGCCACCTCTTTGGAGCCTCTGTTACACTTTTGAAGTAACCCTTGGAGGCCTTCTCGTGGGTCATTTGGGAAAATTAAAGATTTTCTAGAAACTATACACATGAGGCTAGTTGGAAGTTCTTTCAGAAGTGGATTTGGACTCCTAAAAGTGCCTCAAAAGTGTCTGCAAACTTATGTTACGCTTCTACAAATTTATGCTATCCTTCTGTCAGAAATGTTAGAAATCAGCATTCGATTCCTCAAGACACTTGTCAAGCTCAGAAAATGTCACAAATTCGAGGTTTTATTGTCTTATGAGTTTGCATTAGATTTATTGAGTTATTTTTTTCCTCCTATCATGCGGGAATGTGTAATTTAATGTAAGGGACAAACACTCCTAGTTCATAGCTAAAATTCAGGGAATAGTTTCTAACATCCCTAAAATCTAGGAAATGACTCATATTATGTATTTATGATCCATTTCGGATGGGATTTCGACCTGATGAGGTATCATAGTCCATATTTTCTATAAGTATACTCTCTTTAGTCTTTTGTGGGATTGAATAGTCTCATTTTCCAGTGGAGCTTTTGTAATCAGCAATTTGGAATGAATCAGAGACAAATTTGCAGAACTTGTGTTGAGATACTTGTGGTATGCATTGGAGCATTTGTTCTTCTTATGTATGTTTATCTATTCATGCTAAATTATATATCTTCTTCTTTCATATACATCTTTCCATATGTTTATCTTGTAAGTTTATGAGCAGAAATCATGTTTGCTCATGCTCTATTTTAGAAAAGGTTTACATATTATGTTTATTTGCTTCTAAATGGATGAATATACCTCAATGCTCATTCTGAATCTCTCTTAATTCATCCTATACTCAATGACCTATTAAAAATGCTTACAAAATACCTATCTAGCCTCACATATTCTCTACAAATTGACCTTGGAATTCAAACCTAAAAACCCTACACAAAGTCTTCTCACTGACCTTTCTATCCAGCACTTAAAACATCAAACAAATCCTATTTACTGATCTTACATACCTAGCCTAATATCATTAGATATTTTAGTCATTTCTTTGACTGCAAAAGTGACAACGAGAGAGCCCTCTCTGTCATGGTAAGACTAGCTACCTAACCTAAAGCCTGGTCTGTGGTTACCTTTCTTCAATCCCATTTTCACCCTTGGGAAGTTGGGGAGAGTGATAATAGGTTGAAAATTCAACTACAAGCCGCAAAAGAGGCCTTGGTAAAGATGCAGTGTAATGGAGGCTTAGCAAAGCCATCATCATCCGTTTCAGAGTTAACAACTGTAACAGACTCGGGCTAAAATTTCATGTAATAAAAGTTAATAAAGTCAAAAATAAGACCATGGTTAAGGGACACTTATTCCAAGTTGAATGTTGGGCAAAATATCCTAGTGGGAATCACTAGATGTGTTTATGGCTAAAGGGAAATTGGAAAAGGAAATGGCTAAGGCATTAAAGAGGCAAAAAGTATTTTTTGGCTCATTTTTTTATGAAAATAAAATAAATTAGGAGAAAAGGAAGGTGATAGGTCACAGGTTGCATGTGAGGAGGAAAATGAAGGAAAATAATGTAAAATGAAGAAAATAGAGGCCTCGTTGATAAAAAGGCTTCTGAGGATCAGTTGGTACCTTTTGTCATTTTAGTTTTGGAGCTCCTTCATTATTATCTCTCTCACACACTCTTGGGCACTTAGAGTTTTCTTGGAGCATTTTAGCATTGGCTCAAGAAAGAGGAAAGCAAGCAAAGGAAGGACAAGGAAAGAAAAGGAAAGAAAATATCAAATAAGGAAGAGAAGTATCCAGTAGATTCATCAGCAATACTTGTAGGTAACATATTAAATGTGTAATTTCCTAGCTGGTTTGGACATGCATGGCTTATGCATGTTGGTATTTCATTCTCTTCCTGTCGGTGGCATGGTTTTGACGAGTTTTGACAGTGGTTTTCAACCTTGTCTTGCCCTGTTCTGGATAGCCATGGTGTGATGGGATTGATCTCAGTTTTGAGATTTGGAATTGTTGGATGGTTTTTAGAATCCAGGTTGGAGGTGGTCTCAAGGAAAATTCCCAAAGTCCTAGGAATCCTTTGATCGGTTTTAGCGAGATACATGGTAAATCCTGAGGATGGTGTCTCGGTTTAAGGCCTAGTGATCTGGTGTGGATTGCGGTAAAGCCTGAGAGACAAGGAGATAGAAAATTCCTTAAGGGTAGTGATGGATTCTGAAGGCATTCCAAGCTCAGTTCGATTTTGTGATCTCAGCACCGGTTTAGGTGTGATCACAGTATGGTGAAGGTGGAGGTGGTTTAACCTCTGTATTTCCTTGGTTTTTTTTGGATTTGTTTATCCGTGAGATCCCACATTCATGCTTGGAATATGGCACAACAATGACTGGCTAAAAAGATATTTGGCTTAGCCATGTCTATGGTCGGGTGGTACGTGAAAGTACCAAACTTGGTTGGATCTTGCTTATGTTTAATAAAAGCTAAGTTCTCTTACTTGTGTACTTATTAATGTGTGGCTTTAACGGTTGTTATCTCATTTTTATTTACATGGTTTTATGTTGGTTATAAGCATGGTTATATGATTGGTTCAAGTCATGGTTATTTCATTTATTTCCTTGTAAATGTTAAAATAATGGATGCAAGACCTAATTGATGTCATAACAGTTCAAGGAATAGGGTGGTGATCCTTCTTGTCATATCTCAAAATAGTTTCAGTAATTCATGCTCTATATTGTATCCTAGACCTATAGATTGTATTGATTCCAAGTGTTTGATAGAATGTCAGTCCTGGTTGGGGATGGTCAGGCCTAATCCAGGAGTCGATTTTTGGTTCATTAGAATTTTCATCAAGTGTTTGATGGATTCTGGAAGCTACAGGAAGTTTTGGGCAGTGACCGAGATTTTGAGCTTAAAAAGTGCCATAAATCCCACAGACGTTGGCACAAGTCTGAGGGAAAAATTCCCTGGAAGCACACATGGTTATGTTGTGGGAATGTCAAGAGCTTAGCAGATGCACCCTTACCCATATCAAGGGAGAGTCTAGGAGTTTTCTTCATTAAAACTCAATGGGACCTAGGGAAAAATTAGATGGATGATTGGGATAACCTTTGGGGGTCCTATAGCAGGTAGTACAAGAGGTCTGTGTTATGGTTTTACGCTCTGATTCCACTTCCTTAAAGTCGCCAAGGAGGTTTAGTCTGGTTATAACTACCCCTAAACTCATGTTTACCCTAGTTGGTCAGTTACTTGGGTAGATGTGAGGGTGGGTGGACGTTATAGGTGGTATCAGAGTGTGGTTATGCTCTCCTTGGGAAAATTCTAACATTTTTAAGATTATTGTCATCGTGTATTCATGTCGGTTGTGTATATGTTTCTCATACTTGTGGTCTATGTACTTGTTGCAACCCCATGGTGTTGGTCATGGTGGTAGTTATGTTGCCATGGAAGGGTTGATGGTGTTGTTTTAAATGTGTGGTCATGAGCATATGCCTGGTTATACATGTCAAGATATTACATGTTTTCAAGTGTGCATTGGTATGGTTGAGGTTATCATGCACGAGATTATGGTGTGTAGTTGATACGGTCATGTATTGATGATTGGACTCTAGCTAGAATGATGTTTATGCGTTGGTATACCTATGTGTTATTAGTCTATATGATGTCATGATTATGTTTATATGTGTATTATGCTGATTGATTTATCTTGCAGATGAGATATCCTCCCCGAACTATGTTAAGGTACATTGGTTTATTGTAATTTGGTTTAAGATGACATGAGATGCCTTGTAGGAAGAAATCAAAGATGGCTAGCAAGATGATAGACTACAAATATTATCCTTATGAATGAAATTAACAACATGGTGTTGGGAATTCTTCTAATTTAGTAGATACACTAAGAATTTTGAAGGAATAAATAAGGAGTTGTAAGGCGGAAAATGACAGAATCATACAGGCACGGGAAAAACAAGCAAAAGTAAATGCAACCATCCTTCAAATTTGTCAGGTTTGCAGTGATAGGGATCACTTCGGATAAGCTATGGAAAAGAGGATGGAACTAATGGGGCATATGGCAGTAGGTATCCTCATTCTCACAAGTCATGTAGAGAAGACACGATTAGAGATAGCGGGTTCTTGGACACTCCAAAAAGGAGAGGTGACAGACACAAGTACTATTCTAGTTCTGGTTCTAACAGGAATTATGATCGTCATCGTTATTTTCCTTACAGGAGGAGTGACAGGGGATACTTTCCAGATGAGTTTAAGAAAGCCAAGCCACCTACATTTGACGGAGAGATGAATAAATCATAGGATGCAAAGGCAAGGTTGCTTGGTATGAAGAAGTTCTTCACATTGCATGATTACTCGGAAAACATGAAAGCCATAATAGCTACATTCAGCCTTAATGGTAAAGCGGATATTTGGTGGGAAGAAGTGAAGAATGTTAAGGGTATTTATGAGGAGTAACTGACTTGGAGCGAGTTCTATATGCTATTCTAGAAGAAGTATCTGTCAGAGAGGTACTATGATGTTATAGCTAAGAAGTTTTATGAGTTGCAGATGGGTTCCATGATAGATGATGAGTATACTAGCAATTCCTTGGAGTTGTTTGTTAGGTAAATTGACTTGCGATTATAGTCAAGTTTGACTGAGTTAAACAGTGATGGTTTTGGGGCACATGGTATTGTGCACCCATGGTTTTCATCTCATGGTATTGAATGTAATGGAGCCTATAAAAAGCTCGGAGGACTTCACTGTAACGAAGGCCTGGATGTGAGCGGTGAAGGCTCACTTAGCTAGATTGGCCAGGGGTTTGGCCAAGGCTAATGAAATTTCATTAGGATGGGTTTTCCCCAGATTTTAGGGTTTTCCCCAGTTAAATATTGTGTGTTTATGTTTTATGCTCTCGTTATTGTTTATTTTATGTTTTAAGATTCGTTTGTAGATAATTTCTGTACAGGGTTAAATTCTAACATTTGGTATCAGAGCCATATTTGGCTTCAGAGGGACGCTTTTGTAGCCAAGGGTTTTATTGGCATGTGAATGGATATATGATTTTTTGCACTGATGCAGATCTAGATCTGGAATGTAAGGGTTTAGAAGAACTGGAAAATCCAAAGGTAATCATGATAGAGAAAGAAGTCACCACGTTTGGATAAGGGAAGCCACCAAATTTCGTTGTGCTGGGGGAGCATCACGCATGAATTATGTCAAGTTGAGAGGGTGATTATATGAAGATAGCAACAAGGTATAAAAATATTACAATGGAGTCCAATTTTATTGCATGTAAATGGGCATACTGCTGTAAGACCTGGTATTGCATGTGTACCCCTGGGTAATCACTGGTAAAGTCTGGGCTAGACCTAGGTGATAGGGGGATGTCAAGTTAACAATTACCCTAAGTAAAAATTTGAGGGGGGAGGAGCTAGAGTGAGCGAGGTTGTCTCATTTAGCATTTTTGGCTGGATTTAGTAAGAAAACCCCAAGTCAGTTTAAGGGGGAATGTTAGGTAAATTGACTTGCGATTATAGTCAAGTTTGACCGAGTTAAACAGTGATGGTTTTGGGGCACATGGTATTGTGCACCCATGGTATTGAATGTAATGGAGCCTATAAAAGGCTCGGAGGACTTCATGGTATTGAATGTAATGGAGCCTATAAAAGGCTCGGAGAACTTCATTGTAATGAAGGCCTGGATGTGAGCGATGAAGGCTCACTTGGCTAGATTGGCCAGGGGTTTGGCCAAGGCTAATTAAATTTCATTAGGATGGGTTTTCCCTGGAGTTTGGGGTTTTTCCTGGTTAAATATTGTGTGTTTATGTTTTATGCTCTTGCTATTGTTTATTTTCTGTTTTAAGATTCGTTTGTAGATAATTTCTATACAAGGTTAAAACCTACATTGTTGAGATATGTGCCTTACCTCAAGGAGGAGAAGGCCAAGGTTTAGAGATTAACCAGTGGGATTCCAATAGCATACAGAGACTGGATTGAGTCTGATGAGCCTAGATTACTAGAAGAGGACATTTGAAATTTGAAGCATTGTTATGATAATTCAAAACATAAATTTGAGCCTAAGCGTGATTTGAAACAAAATGAGAAGCTAAAGGAAGATGACCACCAAAGTGGGAAAGACCAAAAGATGCAGGTGAGAAATAAAATGTGGTTTGTTACAAGAATTTCAATATAAATTGGAAAGGACCTGGAGAGCAGCATACTAGAGGGGATGGTAGAGCACCATTGCAGTGTTGGATATGTGGCAAGGATCATCGTAAGAGGGATTTTTCGTAGTATCAGGGTGGTAGACCCAAGATTTATGGTGCACAGGAGGCACAGAAAGTTGGGGATGTTGGTCATAGCATTCCTTGAATTTATGCAACTGCGGAAAATAGGCAGGCAAGTCACCAGGCATCTATCATTGAGATGAACGGTAAGCTTTGTGATCAAGTTGTTTCTATTTTGATTGACCCTGGATCTAAATATAGTTATATTAATCCTAAATTGGTGGATAAGTGTGGTTTGAATAAAGAAGTGCATGCATAATATTGGTTAGTGCAGTTGGCTATAGGTACAAAGAAAAGAATTCACCATTGGGTAAGAGCTTGTGCATTTGAGTTAAATTGTATGCCTACAACAATGCACTTGAACATATTGTCGTTGGGATCATATAATATGCTATTAGGTATGGATTGGTTGTACCTTCATAGGACCAAGGTGGGTTTTTATGAAAAATCCATTGAGTGCTTAGATGACAGTAGGGAACCAAGATTCTTTCAGGGAAAGAAGAAAGCCACATCAGTTAGGATGGTGACAGTTATGCAGGCCAAGCATAGTCACAGGAAAGGGTGTAAGTTATTCAGAGTACATATCTCTAGCGACAAAGGTAAGGAAGTTGAGGATATAGATTTTTTGAGTAGGTACCCAGTTCCATAGCAGTTCCAGGATGTATTTAATACAGAAATTTCAGATTTTCCACCTCACGGGGAAGTAGACTTTCCTATTGAGTTGGTACCAGGGGTAGCACCAACATCAAAAGCACCTTACAGGATGAGCACACCTAAGTTGGTAGAATTAAAGTTGTAGCTGAAATATATTATTGAAAGGATACATTAGGCCAAGTGTATCGTCATGGGGTACACCAGTATTGTTAGTAAAGAGGAAGGATGGTATTCTCATATTATACATTGATTATAGGCAGTTGAACAAAGTGACCATCAAGAATAGGTACCCATTTCCCAGGATTGATGATTTTTTTTATCAACTGAAGGGAGCAACATTGTTCTCTAAGATCGACTTGAGATCAAGATACCATCATGCATGCATCAAAGAAGAGGACATATATAAGACAACTTTCCATACCAAGTATAGGCATTACGAGTTTGTTGTATTTCCATTCAGTTTGACTAACGATCTAGCTACATTTATGTGTTTGATGAATAGTGTGTTGCATCCTTATTTGGACAAGTTTGTTATTGTGTTCATTAATGACATATTGGTATATTCTAAAAATGAGGAAGAGCATGTCAAACATTTAGCAACAATGTTGAGATTGCTAAGAGAGCATGAATTATAGGATAAGCTTAGCAAATGCAATTTCTTTCAGACATAGATACATTACTTGGGACATGTTGTCTCTAAGGAAGGAATAATATTGGATCTAGAAATGGTAAGAGCTATCATGGAGTGGGCAACTCCTAGAAATGTAGATGAGGTGATATCCTTCGTGGGATTGGTAGGTTATTACAGGAGGTTCATTAGGATCTTCTCACATATTTCTTATCCTATTACATTATTGCAAAGGAAAGGTAAGAAGTTTGAGTGGAAAAAGGTGTGTGAGGCCAGTTTTGAACAAAAGCAGTTGTTGACACATGCTCTAATGTTAAATATCGCAGATCTAGACAAAGAGTTTGTAGTATGTACAAATGCTTGCAAGAGAGGACTTGGTGGATTCCTTATGTAGGAAGGACAGGTGGTATGCTATGAGTCACAGAAACTGAATAAGCACAAGCAGAACTACTCAACGCATTATCTTGAGCTAGCAATGATAATACATGCATTAAAGATGTGGAGGCGCTATCTTCTTGGAAGGAGGTTTGTATAGATGAGTGATCATAGTGGATTGAAGTATTTTTTTAACCAGCAGAATCTGAACACCAGGAAAGATAGATGGTTGTCTACAATCATTGACTTTGACTTTGAGATCAGGTACATCGAAGGTAAAGAGAACAATGTCGTAGATTCTCTTAGCAGGTGGATACAGGTAAATCACATTGCAGCTATGAGCTCTTATGGGACAACTTTATAGGATAGGATCTTGCAAACAAGTCAACAAGATGTTAGGTATATGAAGCTTAAGCATATATTGTAGCAAAATACATGTACAGGTACAAGCACAAGTATAGGTACAGGTGCAGGTGTACAGGATGTGGACTATCGTCTCACGACAGGTGGATTGGGGTTTATAGACAGGATATTTGTGCCAGACAGTAGTGAGCTCAAGAAGTTGATCTTGAGGGATTTTCATGCTAAACCATATTCAGGTCACCTAGGCTACTAGACGACATTGAATGCAGTGAAGGGGTTCCATTATTGGCCGAATTTGAAGAAGAATGTAGTAGAGTTCGTGGCTAGGTGTTTGGACTTTCAACAGGTGAAGGAAAAGTGTAGGCATCCAGGTGGACTACTATAGCCTATTGCAATTCCATAATGGAAATGTGAGGTCATTTCCAAGGACTTTATCACAGTTTTTTTTAGGACAATGAGGCAACATGATTCCATCATGGTTGTTGTGGACTAGTTGACAAAGGTTACACATTTCATTCTAGTGAATAATACCTATTCAACAAGTTATGTGGCACAGGTGTTCGTCGAATATATGGTGAGACTGCATGGTGTTCCAAAGAATATTGTTTCAGACATGGATGCAAATTTCACTTCCAAGTTTTGGAAGGAGTTGTTTGCAGGTTTGGGTACAAAGTTTGCCTTCATTACGACTTATCATCCACAGACAGATGGACAGACTTAGAGGGTCAATAGTATCTTCATGGACATGTTGAGGATGTATGTGTTGCATCAACAATGGAAGTGGGAAGTGTATCTACCACTGGTTGGGTTTGCATACAACAATGGGTATCAAGAGTCTTGGGGATGAGTCCCTTCGAGACACTGTATGGGAAGAGTTGTAATACTCCCATCAATTGGAGTGATCCTGTTAACAGGATGTTGATTGGACCAGACATGTTGGCAGACATGGAGTAATAAATGTTGGTTATAAAGAAGAATCTAAAGGCATCATAGGACAAAAAAAATAGTTATGCATACCAACATAAGGAATTTAAGGAGTTTCATGTTGGGGAACATGTTTATATGTGCATCAATCCCAATAAGAGCTCCTTGAGGATCAGATCATGTGCTAAGTTGGAACCATGGTATTGTGGGCTTTTTAGATTCTTGAGAGGATTGGACCAATGGCCTATCAACTTGCACTACCTCCAACAGTGAAATTCCATTATGTGTTTCATGTTTCATTACTTAAAAGGTATATAAAGGATGTTGATCATGTTATTGATTTGTTTGTATTGCAGGTGGAGAAAGAAGGAAAATTCCATTTGGAACCTCATTGCATATTACAACGGAGTAGGTCATGCTTAGGAACAGAGCCATCTAGAGAGTTAAAGTGCAGTGGAAGCACTTTGGGCCAGATGAAGCCACATTGGAGATGGTAGATCAGATGCGGGTTATGTATCCTTCATTGTTCGTTGGTTGAGGAAAAGCAGTTTTGGAATGATGTTTGGTATATGTTTGTCATATGTTTTGGTGATGTTTTGGTATATGTACATATGTGTATGGATGTAAGTAACACCATGAGCTAAGTTATAAAGCTCCAATAAGTGGTATGGATGTTATATGGTCATGTTATCATGGTGTTTTTCTTTGAGCAAGGCACTCATTGTAAATAATACAAAAAGCTAAGTTATAAAGCTCCATGGGAAGTATGTTTTCTTCTCAGCATTTTTGTTGAGGTGTAGGTGTGGTTTAACATCAAGGAAGCTTTTCCCCAAGGGGGCGGGTTCTGTAACAAACTCGAGCTAAAATTTCATGTAATAAAAGTTAATAAAGGAAAAAATATGACCACAGTTAAGGGACACTTATTCCAAGTTGAATGTTGGGAAAAGATATCCTTGTGGGCATCACTGGATAATTTTATGGCTAAGGGAAATTGGCAAAGGAAATGGCTAAGGCATTAAAGAGGCAAGAAGTATTTTTTGGCACATTTAGTTATGAAAATAAAAGAAATTAGGAGAAAAGGAAGGCAAAACGTCACAAGTTGCATGCGAGGAGTAAAATGAAGTAAAATAATAGAAAATGAAGAAAATAGAGGCCTCATTGATCAAAAGGCTTATGAGGATCAGTTGTTACCTTTTGTCGGTTCAGTTTTGGAGATCTCTCATTATTCTCTCTCTTTCACACTCTTGGACACTTAGAGTTTTCCTGGAGCATTTCAGCATTTATTAGCTCCCTATATTACTAGTGTAGTCCCTTATTGTTGTTAGTGTAGCCCCCTTATTGTAATTTTTGTACCCCTGTAATCCTAATATTGTTATTATTGTGCCCTTACATTATTATTGTTAGGTCGGCTGGGATTATATTGTCACCCCATGGACTCCTATATATAAAAGGAGGTTTTATCATTTGTATCATCCAAGAATTTTTCGCTTATGTAATGTAAAGGAGGTTGCCCCCTCAAAGTGGCTTATTTCTAAGGCGTTGATCTCTCTTTTCCTCTATTTTTGGAGCTGGTTTCATAACATTTGGCATCAGAGCTTTGGATTCTAGGGTTTCGTTGTTCCAAACAGGTCATCGTGGAATTTTCGCTATAACTTTTTTCTACTAAGGTTCAAAAGTTGAAATTTTTATAGAGTGAAAAAGAAATCCTGAGGAACGTCGTGTAGAAATTTCAGATCTTGGTTCACAATATTTTCACAAATATGATATGTGTAAGTTAGGGTTTTATCAGGCTCCCGAATTTCACCTAAACAAGCCATCGTGGAATTTTCGCTATAATTTTTTTTCTATGAAGGTTCAAAAGCTAAAATTTATACAGAGAAAATCCAAAATCCTGAGGAACGTCGTGTAAAAATTTCAGATCTTTGTTTGCAATATTTTTGGAGATATGATCTATGGAATTTAGGGTTTTTTCAGGCTCTGAATTTCATCTCAAAGAGGTGACCATGGGAAAATCATCATATGTAATATTCCCAAATTGGAAAAGCAGGAATATAGTGCAAAACCATGGAAATAGCAGTGTAAACATTAGATCAAAATAGGAGACCAATATGGAGACCTTCCATTCATCAAAACAACAACATATATATGTAAAATAATGGGCCACAAATCATAATACAAGATATAATAAGCCTCCAATGGACAAAATCCTCAAAAGAGGTGTTGCTACTATATATCAAAATGTCGGAAGATTGATACAACACTGTTTAAAAGGCACTGCTATAGCAAATGAGGATACAACATAACATGGTCTGATATATGCCACAAAAGATAGATATATTTCAGATCTGAGCACTATAAAACCTCAAATAAAGAACCTCTTAAGGGTTTTCAGCAAAACACCATGTACAAGATCTGAATCAAAGCCCTAGGGCTGAAGATTCACTACAATATGTAGATCTGGAAAGTGTGGCTAATCTGATATGATAAATAATATAACCTCCTCCAATAGACTCTCTAGATCAAGGGTTGATCCCTTCTATAGAAAACCTCCTCTCCAAATGGTCTGCCAAAACCACCCTACAGCTCCTCCCTCAAATTAACACAGATCTGGAAAGAAACTACGCTGTAGGGGTAAATAAATCAATGGCCTGAAGCCAAGATATGAAAATAAGCACAAGGGCCTTCCTTACTGTCCTGCTAATGGAAAGGAAGCCTTCCCCACTAAAAATAAGTAATGAAGTGACCCAAAGATGGTATCCACTGCTGCAACCTATAAAACAACTCAACCCTCAACAGGATCTGCGTTGTAGATGTAAGATGAAGCTTTGGCCAAATGCCTGATAGTGGAAGTGAAGTACAAGACTCTTCCAAGAGCTTCTCAATGGAAGAGGTGGGATTCTTGATCAGGAACACCCAATGTTAAACATCACTTGAAATCTTAGCTAAACAGCCAAAGAAAGTAATATGTCTAAACAGACCATATATCAAAATATCATATACATCAACATAACTAATATGGCTGCCATCCTCTTCCTTTTATAGGATGTGATCTTCCAAACCCTAAGCCCCATTCATTTATGACCCTACTTCCATGCAAAGCATCTCCATCTAAAACTGCGTTTGTTAGCCACCCATATTTTTCTGTCATATCAGCTGGTGGCTAAATGATTCTTGCAGCCTTCAAGAAACAAATTCAGCCCTGAAATTGTTGGTGCTTGAAGTCTTTTTGATGAATCCATAACT
This sequence comes from Pinus albicaulis, assembly GCA_034641835.2. Lineage (NCBI taxonomy): Eukaryota > Viridiplantae > Streptophyta > Pinopsida > Pinales > Pinaceae > Pinus > Pinus albicaulis. The sequence goes on along the minus strand of CM076584.1, from coordinate 661,190,388 downwards.
GCTGGTTAGTCTTCACAGCTGTTTCCCTCTTCAAAACCTCTGATATCCTGCAAAAATGCAAGTCAAAAAACTGCTGCATTGCCCTTTTTTCCCCTCCCTTTCTTACAAGCTAACCCCATTTTCCATTTTCCTTTTTCCCATGAAAACCCCACAAAACCATATGTTTTCCCCTATCCCTTCATAAAGTTCATTTCCTAAGGTTAAAAACCCACTTTTTAACCTTACCGCAACCTTCATTTCCTTTGAAAAACCATAGAAAACGCATATTTTCTATATTCTGCGCTTAAGCCCCCTCGGGCCAAGCCTCTAACCCTTTTTCTTCCATACGCCCGAGCGCCAGAACCAAAAGCTAAATCTGTCAGGCGCTTATCCTTTTAAATTAATTTTTCTCCGCCAAAACCATTAAAAACCTTTGTAAAATCATATTTTTGGGTTTTTAATTATTTCCAAAGTTTTCCGCCGTGTAAATGGTGGAGCTATATCGACCGTGGATATGCTCCGCAGATCGGACGGCGTGGAACGCAACCTACCATGTGGCCCCCGCTTTCCGTGTGCTGTTTTCCAAAACCGGCAGTCTTTTCCGCACCGCCTTCGGGCCAAAGGTGGTTTTAACCCGACAGCCAGCGATTCCATACGCTGGCTGCCACGTGTCCTCCACCCTGTTTCAAAACCGCCGCATAAAGTCAGTCCCCCGCGCGTTATCCGTCAGACCATAACCACCCAGCGGAATGGATCTCCGCCGTCCGATCTGGGCCCACTCATCCAACGGTCAGCGCTAACCAAAGTTGCGCGATGGGTAACAAAGGTGCACGCGCGATAAACAGGCCATCGCCGCGCGGAAATCACAACTCCGCCGATGATCTGATCTGATCGACGGTCCAAAACTCATCCTCCAGATTCCCTCCGTTTGACTTTCAATGCCCCCTGATTTCATCTTGACCGTCCAAACTGAATCGGATCAACGGCGCAGTTTCACTACGGGGGTATGCCCCCGAAATTTTTCCTCCATACATCCGAACCCCATGTAGTCATCCCCGACCGTCGATCTCGGTGCGAATCGACGGCTCTAATTTAATCCTCCTCCCCCCATGCTTTTTGACCATTCTGAGATTAAATCCCAGCCGTTGGATGATGCCATCCAACGGCCCACGCTCCTCCGCACAGTCCCCGATGCAGTGAACCAAATACGCAGGATTATATAACGTTTTTTCATGTTTTTTGCAGGTTTGAATGTATCTTTCGTCATTTCCAAAGAAGATTCGGCGACTGAGGGTGACGACCCTCCCTTGTTCGATTCCTCCGAGGAAATCATCCACAAGGTTTAAAATCACGTTATATTGATGTTTTCACAGGCATTGATGCCTTACATACCCTGCGCAGCCCTGCAAGACAGAAAAACCATGAAGATCAATGTAGAGAAAGAGTATTAGATGTTGAAGACCGAGAATGAACCAGAACAACAGATTAGTGGACAGATTTGTGGGGATTAAGGCTAAGACAGTTATCAAACGCCTAATCCCCGATCTAAAAACACAATTTGAAGGAAAACCTAAAGTGTTTCAACAGGAAACTCTCCACCGTCACCAAAAGAGACAGATTCGTTGCTCCAAGCAACTAAAGCGCCACCTATGCCTCAAAGCATTCAATCAAGAACTGAATTTATTGATCAAAGTCAGATATTTTACCTCAAAGCAGCCAAAGGGTTATTTCTCCAAGAGATTTAATGACAGAAGGACGGCAGAGTAACCCTATCATCACACAAAACCGCAAATGTCAACAAAAGCTCCCACCGAGCTTGAATCATGAGTGTAAATCAATTAATGCAGTGAAACACCTGTATGGTTTCTTCGTTGAGCCTCCGAGGGCCAAGAAAGACATTAACTCTGCATTTATTGTATTTGAGATCTTTATTCAGATCTCACCTCCTCATCCTTCTATAAATACTTCAGTAGAAGATGAGTGAGGGGTTGGTTGTTAATGTAATTGCTGAAGTATTGTAATCGTAACTGAGCTGAAGGCTCTTGATTGTAGATAGGATTTCACTAGCTCTTGGAGCTCTGCTTGTAATAGATAAGTTAGGTTTTGAAAGAAAGATGAATTGACACATTGGATTTGAAGATTGTAACCAGTTTGGAGCATCAATACAAGTTGATTTATGGGATCCTGGTCTATGCTGACGGTGATGTTGTTCTTACTGTAACTTGTGTTTTATTTTTGTTTCCATTTTGTTTCATTTTCTGCTATAAAGAACAGTTTAAACAGAGTTAGGACCTATTGTATACCAGTAACCTTCTCTGGCTGAGAAATCTTTATTTAGATGTTTTCTTCTATCTGTGTTATTTGGAAATGATTAATTCAGTTTAGGCATATGCATGTTGGCGTTCCCTCATCTTATTGCCTTGACTGAATGATATTTTCAAATGTTACTTTCAATATATTTTGTGTGAAGATGAACTGAGGAAATCAAGGTTAGCCCTGAGTCCCTTTCTTATTTGCTCAACTATTTGATCGTTTCCCTTAGGATGTGTTAAAAGCTGACTAGTTTCAAAGTACTTATCAGATCTTAGGCCATTCTGTGTTATCTCTGTTATTGTCTTGGAAGTGTCCAAGTAAAGAAGAGCTAGGAGAGGATTTGTGGTGAGCCCTGTTGAAAATGCAGCAAGATGATGGAGCTTAGTGAAATGAAGTCGCCTTCACTAAGTGGGCCCGCAGGCAAATTCTGGCGCAAAGTCTATTTTTAGACTATGTCTACTTTTAGACATATGGAGCATGGTTCGGAGATTCCAGTTTGAGATTCTTGGAGCATTGGTCATGTTGGTAAATATAGATGAGACTCTATTTTTTAGGTCGAAGAGGTCGAAGGCTATTTTTAGACTGCCTCTCCTAAAAATAGGGAAGTCAAATATTATTTACCCTTAATAATATTTGGACTCTAAACATTAAACAATACTTTACTTTGAACACTTTGGGCCTCAGCTGCCGTATGGCTCATGCATCTACAGAGGAATCACGTGGTTCCCAAGGGTTTGATGGCATCATGCATGGTTGACTTCACTTGACTTCAAGTGTGCTTGAGAGTTAATGTGGAGATGATAGTGGAGTTGTGTTCTGCTTATTTTAGTTGAACTGTTGAGATTAGTTTAACTAGCTAATCAATTAGTTATGAGTGGAGTGAATTAAATATTATTTAATTCATTAATTAGTAACTCATTATTCAACTCAAGAACACATCACTCACTACAAAGCAGCATGACTTGGCCTAAGGAGACCAAAGAAAGAGGTAGACAGGGTGGAGTACTATTATGGCTACACTGGCTTGTGCACATGAGATTTGCACCACACTTGGAGGATTTTTCCCATGACAATTACAGTAGTCAAGCCAAGGAGATTTGAACTTTGGATCTCTATTTACACAGGCCATGATTGTGCAATAGAGGCAAGGCAATTAGTGGTGAGTTTTGAACTAGTAACCTGTTAAAAACTGAGCTAGTTTGTGAGTAACTTTATGAGAAAGTACTGAGTACTTGTGAGGAGTATTGTACTGAGTTTTTTACTTGATTTCTCCATTACAATATACACAATAGATACGGGGTTTTCAACTATAGGCTTTCCCATACATACTGTGTTAATGTGTATGATGATTTGATGTGTTATCGCTTGTTTTATTTTCCGCATGTGTGATGATCTGAGCGGAAGAGATTACAAAGTTGCATATAAACTCGAATTGTGGTATGTGATCGGGATAGTCCTTGAATAATTAATTATTCAGAAATTTCTACATGGTAATTTTGAGGTTATTGTCCACCAGATTGATCATCAGCTGCTTATTACAAACTTATTTCGGTAGATGTAGTCCCAGACAGCTTTGTAGCCTCCCATTCATCTTAAGGGGGTGTGTAAGTGGTCTGCAAATGCCCCTGGCACCAATATTTGTGCTAGAAATAATTCTTCGATTCAGAGCCGTTGAGCTTGGAGGTGGAATTCGAAATTTTGGCAGTAGCTTTGTTTTCTGATCGTTGTTGAAATGTCTTTCATCAGTCAGAATGAATATGCTTTACGTCGAATTATGTTGCATGGAAGGATCGCATGGAGGCAGTATTAGAAGATAATGTTCTGAAGGAGTTCGTAGACACGGATGTCCAAAAGCCCACTGATGATGCTGAAGTCGAAGCATGGCAAAAGAAGATGGCGAAGTGTCGAAGGATCCCGTTGGAGGGCGTCAAGGATCATATTGTATCTAGCCTGCATGGAAAGGCTACTCCATATTGAATGTGGAAAGCCTTGACGGATCTATCCCAGAGTAAGAGCGACCAAAAGCCGGCACTCAAAGATAAGCTTAGGAACATCAAGATGGAGAATGATGAAATTAATGACCATGTGACTAAAAAAGTTAGTCACCACAATTATTTCAAGTGAATTACTACTAAATTTGAGCAATTTTAAGTGACCAAACTAAAAATGACTAACTTAAATGACTAATTTAGTCTATGAATAAAATATACGACCACATAATAAGTGACTAAAATAAAAACGACTAACTTAAATGACTAATTTAGTCTAAGTATAAAATATACGACTAGATAATAAGTGACTAAATTAAAAGAGACTAACTTAAATGACTAATTTAGCCTAGGATTACAATATATGACTAGATAATAAGTGACATAAATTAATAATGATTAATGTAAATGACTATTACATTCCAAGATAAAAATATTACCAAATAACAAGTACAACAAGTATATGAATTAGTCATTTATGTTAGTAATTTTTAATTGTGTCACTCCATAAATGGAAAAATGCAATTTTGATACCGAAGTGTTACATTTTGATAAATTGCAATTATCTAAATTATTTTAATTCATTGTTATTTTATTTTTTTATCATGCAGTATGAGTTTATCAGAGATTAAATCAGATTTGACTTTATCAGAGATTACATCAGACTTGACCTGTGGCTTGAGAAACCGCGACCTAAGGGCATCTAAGCTATGAAAATCATAAGAGGATCACACTGGCATAGGCCACACCAACCCTTAACATGATGATTTTTTTCCCACGAAGTTTCAAACTCATAACCTTCACATCGCAAAGTAACTTAACAAAACACATAATCATTGTCTATTCTATGCCCCGTTGACACTTTATTGTTATTATTAAAAATATATTTATATTATATTTTATTTGTTAGTTTATATTAATAATTAGCATCCATTATAGTCTCGGTGGAATTGACACAAAACATTGATTATATTTAATTTAACATTGACAAACAACATATACATAGTTTAGTGCTATGCAACCCTAAATTCCCCATATCCATTAACGATATATATGCTTAGCCCTTGAATGACATCCACAACCATCGACCATATATATGCTTAGCCCTAAAATGACACAACTACTTTCAAGCTTTAGTAAACTCTCTCAGGAAGAAACGAAGGACAAAATCACACTGCAGTTTGAAGAAGTTAGAGATCCACTAGAAACTCTATCTCAAGAAGAAACCAAGAACAAAACCACACTGCAGTTTCAACAAAAAGTGGGAAGTCCACTAAAAATTCTATTTAAAGAAGAAACCAAGAGTGTAGTTTCAACAAAAAAGTTAGAGGTCCACTAGAAACCCTATAGAACTTGTTTTTGAACCATCCATGAAAAAATTGGTTATTCTTACTTTGAGTTACCACGAAACTCACTCTTTGGCACTATGAGTTACCATGAAAGTCACTGTTTGGTTCTAATTTTTTCTTTTGGTGTGAGAGTTTTGGTTAGTTATAAGAAATTTGAAACAAATTCGTGAAACTCACTCTTTGGCACTATGAGTTACCATGAAAGTCACTGTTTGGCGCCAATTTTTTTCTTTTGGTGGGAGAGTTTTGGTTAGTTATAAGAGATTTGAGACAAATTCGTGATGTGGTAACTTGGTTGATATCTTTTCTATTTATGCATTTTTACATTTTTTCATATGTTTAATGGACAAAACAACGTCTTTTTTGGTGAAAGTTTCTTGGCACGGCCAGAGTATTTAGAAATATGCAACAGGCCAAGATATGCAGAAACGTCGGAATATAACTCTGGATCTGCATTGTCTTTTTCCACTTTTTTTATCAAAAATTTCCCTGAGTTAAAAGACATAGCGTTAGTTCTAAATTTTTGGTACAACATCCACTAGATCGTGACGTCCAACCGCATTTATAGTTTACAGATGGGGAATGATATGAAAACTCTGGCTAAATACAGATAATGGCGTGATTAACATTTGAGGGTTTTCATGTAATTAAGTGAAGCTGCATGTGGTGTTTCTGGCCTAGTGAGGGCAATGGCGTCAGTGCGACTAGAGGAACTGAAAATGAAAATGGATCAGAGAATTTACAGGGCAAGAACAGGCCTAGGCCGTGGCCACCGAGAATGGAACCCTTACCCCATGATACAAATCACAACCCTAAAGTGTTGAAGACTTCGGCTAAGATGACTGGATTTAGAAGTAATCTCTCTGGTGAGACTGTTAGCACATTTGGCGATTTCTAAATAAGTAATGCGGATGCAGGGACTAGCAGCACTGTGCCCAAAGCCACCGCCTCCTCCTCCTGTGCCTTCGACCCATCGAGTGTTGGATCTGGAAACAGGAGTTGTGAATGGTAATGGGGTATTAAGGCAATTGAGAAGGCGAGAGCTGCGCCGCCAGTGGCGTAGAATGGGAGTACTGCTAATGCTATCCCAGTTGTTCCATTCCCCCTGGTTCAGTACCCAAAGTTAAGAAAGGAGCTGATCTGGATGCTGTGAAGCCTAAGACAACCTCTCTACATCATGGGGTTTCTTAAGTGCAGAGAGAAACAGAGATTGATGTCATGTCGCAATCGCAAGATGTTGATGATGCTATGCTAGCCAGGTAGTCACATATGAAATACGGGCTAAGGGAAACCCCTGGACTAGGTAAGTAGTTCTCTCTTTATTTACTGTTGTATACTTTCGGTTGTATGAAGGTTTAAACACTTTCTCATTTAAATCTCAGACTCCACTGTACCAATTTAAACCTTTTTTTTGTTAGATTTCTCTCGATTTACCTCAATTAAAATGAAATTCAAGTAGAAAACACATGTCAAAGAAAATTGGTGGAAAGTCTGCTACAGAGTAGATGTAATCAATCCCCAGTTCTCTGATACCATTTGTAATGTTTCATAAGCCCAAAATAGCATAGTTTATTCTGAATATGCTAAAAATAAACGTGGATCGGGAATTCCAAGTAGAATTATGATAATGTGTTTTTTTCCAAAGAAAAACCTGTGAGGTAACCCAAGGGATGCATGACATCTCTAGTAAACCTGTTGGTGTAGATTAGTGCATCTAGAACGGAGATTTGAACTGGGTACCTGCTGACAGGGAACTAGAATAATGACAATGCATCGTACTGCAAATTCTAAGAAACAGGAGAGTATCTCCTATATCTACTAATCTCACAATCAGTCATTGTGTAGGCTCAGTTCCAGGCTGATGTACCATTTACTTCCACAAATGATCCTTTACATTAGCTGGAGGGCTGTAATAGTTGATCAATGCTTACTCATTCTAGAATTTAACAAATGATAGCATTGAGCTACCATTATACATTGTGCATTCTAAATAGGGTATACATTTCAAGGTGTTGCTTCAGACTCCATTGACCTGGTATATAGAAGATCACCTATGCTACAAAGCACATTTAACTGCCATGCAACTGCTATATAGATTATTATGAATTCTAGGCTGTCACTGGAGAATGATTGCAACTATACAGTATACCATCTTCCAAAAAATGTTATGAGAGGATGTTTCAGGTTGCATATTGCAACTATATTGAATACCACATTCCAGATAATGTAATGAGAGGATGCATGGGATTGTTACATAGACAGTCGTGCATTCTTGGATGCCGATCTTTTCTATTTTTGCTGTTTCAATATGCAATTTGATAGTGCTTATGCCTATTTGAAATTGGTTGTTAGATTCACAAAATTTTGATTGAAAAGTAATTGTTGGTCGCATATTAAAATAGCATATTAGTTCTTTAATTCAAATAATGCGGTGAACATAAGGAGTAAAGCCTATATTTTACTCTTGAAAAAGAGTTTCAGTTGCCTTACTTGCATTGGTAGTTGGTGCAAGGCTATTTTGATGTAATGATTTATTAGCATGTATTCATTGAAGGTAGATAATTGCACCCCTTGCAATTATCATACCTTTCAATTATTATAAGTATCAGGTTTTCTCAAGGTTTTTGATTTTTTTTAGATGTTCTTCTTCACAACCTTAATTTTTTTGATGAGACAACTCAGTTTTTGCATTTTCTTATATATGTTGTTTTTTTCATACTCTTTATCTCTTTGGATTCCATTTAGATGTTTATTTAATGTTACTTGTCACCATGGGTGAGCATCAATGTCCTTGAACAAAACAGATTTTTTTTTTTTTAAATGTAACACAAAATTCACATTCTACAGAAAATAGGTTATTTGTTGCCCTTTTGCTTCTTATGATATTGGTGGATATATTAACTTGCAGTTCCAATTTTCCTATATGGGATTCAACATTACTTGTCAATAGCTGGTTCACTTGTTCTTATACCGTTAGTTATTGTACCAGAAATGGGTGGGACTGATGTAAGTGGCTTATATTATTCTCTTACTTACTGCACTTTATTTTTCCTTCATACTCTAAATAGCTAGCAGTCTATATGCAATAGCAATATTCCAATGACAGTTGCCATTATAACAGGATGACACTTCCAGGGTGATATCTACTGTGCTTATGGTATCTGGATTGACAACACTGTTGCATTCATATTTTGGTTCAAGGTTACCATTAGTCCAGGGAGGTTCCTTTGTTTACTTGGCTCCTGCTTTGGCTATCATTAACTCTTCAGAATTTCAAGGTCTCAATGAACATGTAAGTCTATTGTTTTCCTATCTCTTGTCTTTTGTGTGTAGTCTCAATGCCATCCATTATTATATGCTTTATTATTTATATGTTCTCTTCTGACTATAGGTATAAGTCTATAAGATAAACCAATTTAAAAATAGATTGATTTCCTGTCTATTGTGCGGGCACTGAGCAAATCTTCAAAACGTGATGCAGCAGACAATCATAAACTACCACAGTTTCGATGTTATGAACCTATTTTTTTAGGGACCTGACAATTATGTGCCCAATACTGATATAGACCCAAGGAATTTACTAACACTGTAATAACAGGAGGTTGACCCAAGTACTGCACTAACACTGGACTACTAGTGGGTTGAACATAACAACAACAGCAAAAACATAAAATTTATGCAATAACAGTGATAATTCAGCAATAACAGAGGTAACTTCATTGATAACATTGGAAAATCAAGCAAAGCAGATTATGAAATTTTGATTTGTAGTGGGTCCAACACTCAAAATCACAACTAAATAATAGGGATTTCAGCACAGCAATTGCTCAAAAGATAAACAGATCGGTGAACATAAATAAATAACCCAAGCTGTAACTAAAAATCTGATATGAATATGCTGTCATATGGGGTTCTTCTAATACCATTGATGTGAGCCAACCCATAATTCTGCTATTATAACTGAAATTTGAAATCCAAAAATTCTGGAACTAGATCTGAAATCTGAAAAATAAAGCAAACCAATAATTGGAAATTAAGAAGGCCCCAACTGTAGCAAAAACTTGAATAATTACAAACTAATAGCAAAGAACAAACTAAACTGGATACTGATGTTGAAGAACAAATGTAAATGTTAGCAGGAAGTAGTTTGTAGCTGAGTAACCCAGAAAATAAGTATGTTAAAAAGGAATTCATCTGAGAAGGCATGGATGCCAACTCAGGCCAAATCCACAGCTATATAGATGCTGCTTTTGCCTCAAATAGTCGCTTCCAAAATCCATGCAGTAGCACACTTCACAAAAGGGCTTCTTCAAGTAATGGATGTCTACTTAGGGAAAATCCAAGGCAGTATGGAATTTTCCCTTTCCCAAAATGGTCTCTTTCAGACTGCCTTAATAAAAAGGCGCCACTCCCTCAACCTAGTGTCATTTTATAGTTAGTCATCCCACTTTTTGTAGAAAAGAGGAGCTACAAAGTGTTGCTTCAGACTTCATTGACCTGCTATGTAGAAGATCACCTATGCTACAAAGTGCATTTAAGTGCCCTGCAACTGCTATAGAGATGATTATGCATTCTAGGTTGTCACTGGAGAATGATTGTAACTACACATTATACCACATTCTAAACAATGTTATGAGAGGATGTTTCACATTGCATACTGCAAGTTGCAACTATATTGAATACCACAGTCCAGATAATGTAATGAGTGGATGCATGGGATTGTTACATAGACGGTCTTACATTCATCGATTATATGATTCCATCAAATTATTCGACAACCTCTACAATATCTAGCTTCCCCTGCTATCATTGTTTCTGAAGCCCCTGCATCGACACTATGGCAATTTACCGGTTTGATTTGCTTCGGAGGATTCTCTTCATTTACATCCTTGGTATTAATTTCACATTAGAGTTAAGAAATCCCGTTGTTAAAGCTTTTAATCTGGGTGGTGTGATATCGATGCCCAGTTTGAACCAGGATGGTTTCTGAGAAATGTTGCACAACACGGATGCACAGAGTGACACTAATGATAACTATTCAGAAATCCACACAGTCTCATGTGAAGAGGAACTAAAAGGAAGTGGTTCCTTGGATACCATTTGCCAACTCAATACCACTCTGATTTTGGCAATTGACGCTCATCACAGGGGGAGGCAATTTGGAAGTCTTACTTTATGTTTCTGTTAGCTGCCCCATTTCGGGGTGCTTAATATCTATTAATTTCAAGTAAGATGTCCAGAAAATCTTTTGCCTTGCCATCGCTGTCATTAGTTCTACCCTCTCATATCTATTAATTTCAAGTAAAATGTCCAGAAAGTCTTTTGCCTTTCCACTGCTGTCATCAGTTCTGCCCTCTCTTCTACTCTAGATGTGAGCCTCTACAGATCGATCCAGCAGCCCAAATATAATACTCATATTCTTGGTTATATCGTGGCTCACGCCCTAATGGTCCAAAATTTGCAGAAAAGGAAAGTAGTCAACCAGGTTTGGCTTTCCCCCAATTACCATCAATTTGGTGACCATTTCTTTGAATTCTTCAATGGCCTGAGAGTCCCGTCCGAACATATTTTGAGAAAAAATCAAGTTGCCCGACAGATTCAGACTTGTAAGAAACACAGTGTGCCCAATATTCACCCCCTTCGCCTTTATAGAATCGTCAAAAATGGATTGAATGGTGGAAAAGACCGCGTTTCTTCTGAGACAAGGCCTCCAGTCTCAGACAACAAAAGTCATGGAACCAGATTCATAAGGTTAGTCACGAACCGCCATCTTCGAGGAATATTTATTTCACAAAGAAATGATATGTGGGTCTGAGTGGAGCAGTGTTTAGTCAGATATATCATGCAGTTTATGAAAATCGTGCCAGTGGATTTGCTGGTGTGATTTTACTGCTGGGTTTGCTGCCCAGTGCAGTTTCTCTGGTTGTTATGTTTATAGTTCGTACCATAAAGGAGGCCATAGAAAAAAAATGAGCTGAAGCGATTCTACCATTTTCTCTACAAAGTTTTGGTATTGGCAGGGTTTCTCATGGTTCTCATCGTGGTTGAGAATGGATCAGAGCATTTTTCAGTTACAAGCTACAGAATCGTAGTTGCAATTAATGGTGTTGTGTTATTACGTTCCATGCAGATTTTCTGGAACGAACATGGTATCAAAATATTTATGGATAGTAACAAGCCATAACTATAATTTTAGAAGATAAGAAAGGTTCAGGCATGCAATGGACATTTCGAGATGATGCCAGAGACAGATTAAAATCTCTTTGAAGGGTTCTCCTTTAAAGGGCTTGAAATGCACTCTATTAAGAAACAATAGACCTTATGAAACATAGAATGAGGGCTTCAATTGAGAAATTGGGTATTGTGTTCTTCTTTCATAATTTTTTGTTTATAATGGCTTCGGGTTCTTTTATCCACTATTATTTTTTTATTTTATGGAAGATTATGCTAATAGGCGTCAACCACAAATAAAAACAAGCAAACTGAGGCCTCAGTTGATGATATAAAAAGTATGATCATCAATTTTCTTAATTGACGTGAAAGTTAAAAACTGTGACACAATATGCAACTCAAATTGCGAATGGAATGGGAGTTGGCATTTCTAGGGCCCACTGTGTCCAAATTTTCAAATTTCACAGAGAGAAAAAGAAAGTACAACACACTCAACGATCTATGAGGGTTCCAAACAAAGGCCTCAAAACCCAACGTTTGAAATCTAATCAGTAAAGAATTTAAAACTTTTATAATTGAAGTGACAGTCCCGCAGAAGGAAAAAGTGCATTCAACTCCAAATTCAAAGCCAATCACACTTATTACCTTAATGCTAACAACACTGTTAACTTAGAACAATATTATTATTTATTAATCAACGAGGGCCTCAAGGAGCACTATGTTGAACTACGAAGTAGGGTTTTTGGGACCGTGTTTAAGTCGTAGGCAAGGAAAGTTAGCGTTTTGATTTTTTTGTCTGTCATTTTGTCCTAGCGATATTGTCGAAACATGAAACTATTTATTTTTAATATATATAATTAACCACTTATTGGAAAATACCTTTTTGGGTTTGGAAAATATTATTATTATTTGATGAAAGTGTAAATTTTAATTTTTTATAATTAACTAGGAATGGTTTTTAAGCTTGTTGAATTTATTACAATATCAAATTGTTGATTTTGGAATTGGATTTCTAGAATTTTAATTTAACTAGCTGAGATTCATTTAAACTATGAATCTATCAAGTATGGAAAAAGATCAAATCTCATAAGATATAAAGTAAAAAGAGATCTTATCCTTTCTCTACACTGGATAGATTTTGACGAAATGTTGTGGAAATTTTTAGAAATCCAAGTTATAGTTGTGAAGTTTTGGAATTTTAGGTGCTCAAGGGGGTTGTTGAGAGTGTTGAATCCATTTACAACATTCAAAAAATGATTCAAATACTCCCAATTTCATTATTTTTGGAAACAAAAATAAAATTCATTGAATTCCTACCAGAAAATCATTGTTTGAGTGAAGTTGTCCACTACTTGGACAAGTCCTAAATATAATTATTATTATTTTTATTAGGAATATGGATTTTGTGGTCCATAAAATGTATATAGAATCTTTCTGTGATAATCACAACTAAGAATATTTTGTCGACGCGTTTAGAGCCAGCCAGTGTGGTTCTCGTTCTAAACGCTTTGACAAAATATGCTTACATGTGATTATCACAGATTCTATATACATATTATTTTTTTTGTTTTTTTATTTTTGTTTTGTTTTTTTTTAGTTTTATGTAGTTTAACCGAGTCAAAATGTTTTATGGATAATTATAAGTATTAATTATTTTTATTTTTATTAAAACCAACTATAATGTCATGAAAATCATTACATAATTCCAGAAACCACTAATTTCCTCCATCACTCAAGTGCTCTCAAGTACGAAGTCTCATGGCCTCCTGTATGTACAAGGCTAGACATCTCTGGACTGGGTATCGAAAGAAGCTAGATAAGGTTTGGATCCCTCTTGCACTTCGCCACCTATCTTCATCCGACCTTCAACTGCTCTTCGTTCTTCAAGATATCTCGTCTAGGGCTACTTTGGGTAGCCAACACGCTGCCCTCTAATAGACCTATGGGATTCCCCTTGTTTCATTCAGAGTGGGCTCCCACTAGATTTGGTTTGAGATAGGTCACTGCATCACACACCTCAAATGGAATTTTCAGCTATGTGATTTACAAGAGATCAAGTTGGGGGAGCACATTGTCTTCAAATGTTCCATCTATTAGGAGATAGCACTGTTACATATTTATTGGATATATTATTGACTGATAACACTTGTTGTGTGGTTGTTTTGTGATGACTCATATATTTTTCATCAATTTTAAAGTTCTGTTTGTTGCCTAGAGTCTGTAGCCCAGGGATTAGGAACTAGGTCTTGCCTAGCTTTCCATTTTAAATCTTAAAAGACAAAAACAATATCATTTTGAAATTCTGTTTTTTTAGCATTTGAAGGACAGATCTGTAGGCTTATCATGGATTCCTCCCTTATGTTAGAGGAGAGCTAGCCTTATGTGAGAAAACGGGCATTGGTGCAGAGAATGAGTTTCCCCCGGTTTCACTGTTAACTCCATAGCTTTGATAAGTGAGAGTAGAACAGGGCATCCGAGCAGCCTGCAAGCAGTTAAAAGTAGTGGGCACTGAAGATAACTGTTGTGGCTATGCAGACTGATCTACAGAAGCTGAAACATCAATAGCTAAGTGTGGTGACAGAGAGAAGGCAAGCCAGTTATTCATATATTTCATTCTCTAGCACAGTTCTGCAGCCTTGTTCTTCAAGTAAGAACACCAAACACAAAATAGTTGTTGAGAGACCACTTCAACAGTTTAGCCTGCACAACCTTAAAAACATGGGAAGAAAAAAAATTCAAAATAAAATCTTCTCCTTGGGCTTTGATGACTGGTTAATCATTTGGAAAATGAGTGGTGAAATCCACTTGGGGTAGAAGGTTCTGAGGCCACTGAACGGCCCTCGTGTGCATAAAAATGGGTAGCAAATATTTAAGCCAAAGCCAAGCTCTCACACCAGACTTTGCTATAAACAGCCCCACTAAATCAAAACCCAAGAAAAACAGCCAAACCCTCAGACCTCAAAAAAAGAATAAAAGAGGTTTTTTTTCTAAAAAAGTGCTCACCCTTCTCATATTGGGATTGGTGTAAACACAGTGAAAGAGCACTGGATATATATATATATATATATACGCTAGATAACTTGCTAAGCTTGAGAGTTCAGCTTCAGGTCTATATATCTCTATTCATACTGCACGGTCTTTGTGCCCAGGGCAGAGCATCCATAATAATAAAATTTTCAACTTGCATACCTCTTGCCCCATAAAGACTGTTAAATTTATCGGGTGTGAACAGCAAAAGTAGGCACTACTTTTCTTTGCTGGCTTCTGCTACCACTACTACTTGATTACAGGGTTCCAGGTGTGTTTTGGGTGGCAGAATATGAACAGGATGGCAGTGATAGGACCGAAGGCCTTGTCACTTCAAGGTTAGTACTAACTCGGATCTAATTAACTCATCTATTCACTCAATTCAGACAATTTAAAAATACGATTTCAGGGATTAGGGTAACACTCAAATTTAAATTTAAATTATTCATTGGTGGACTCGGTCAATTGACACCACCTGCTCTGCTCTACTTCTATGGTAGTTCATCTTAGCATAGATTATAAGAAACATGATATGATATTTACTAATATTTTTGTAAAGAATATATGGGTGGAAAGAATTTGGCATCTTTTATAAGCCTTTCTCTGAATCACTTCACTTGATTGGCTAGTCTGAAAGGGTTTCTAGCATCCAAATTTTTTGTCTATCTCACCATATTGGGTGAAATCGACTAAGCCATAAATACCCTCTCCAATGGGAACATTATTTATTCCAATTTCAAATGAGAATGTATCACTAATCTAAGACATATAAATCTCTAGATTCAGTGCCAACATTTTCCACTTTATCATCCCCTCATTGGAAAGAAAAGACAATTTTACAAACTGATCAAGATCAGTATTTTCAGTAGAAGACCTATCAACATGAAGACTATTATGGTGAATGCAACTATGAAGTGGCAAATACATACAATATGATAAATATTTAGATATATCTTTAGCTCCTTCAGCATAAAATAAGTGCCCTGATCAAGCATACCTCCATGGCCCACCACCCATATTGCCCTCCATTTCCCAATTGGTTATCAAACTAATTATAATTTTACTCAACAGCTCAAGCATAAACAACATAAGAACCTGGAGCTACAACTGGGGATGATTGTTCCACAGATATGCACTCGCCTCTAACATAAATGAGATGCATTCCATTGTTTGGTAAGATTAACATCAATGCCAAAATCAAAGGCAAAACCAAATGCCAGAGATACAAAGCAACCCATTTCAATTGATCCAGATGCAATCCAAAAGGAAGCAGAAATAAATGTTCTTCTTGTGCCTTCTTCCCCTAGTGTTTCTCCTGATGCATTGAATCCATTGTTTTCTCCTTCTCCCTTACACCCTTTCTTTTGAAATTCAACTGTCCCAGTCATATCAAGGCTTTGTGCTTTCAATATTTTAAAGCAGCAACATATATAGTAAGTGGAATGGTAGTTTAGTGTTGGAGCTCACTAGCACCATACCTGCTCAATGTGATTTGTTGTCCACAACTAGAGACAATGTTTCATATCCTTATTGGGAAGTCCAACAAAATCAATGTGTGGCTTATTTGAATACAACAGTTGCAAATTATTGATTTTCATACGTTCAAAATATCTTGACAAGTGAGGGTGCAAATGAGATTCTTCCTTTGATTTGTTCTACTAAACCATCGACTCTCACTAAAGGCTCTAGTCCTATTAAGAGCGTAAAATAGGTTGAACAACAAATTAATGGGAGTAAACTTTTGACTGGTTGCAAAATAGTGGATCTAGTGAAAGAATGTTGCAACACTAATTATCAACCTGCCATCTCAAAAGTTGAAATAATACTTTATTTTAAGGTGCCTAGGTTATTTATTCCAGATGCTGTGTGAGTGTCACCTGTTAAACAACCTATAGTGAATCATTTTGAGAGTGTTTTAATGTTTCTTTCAATGGATGGCAAGCCATATTACCTTTAAAAATTCCAAATTAGTTCTGAGAGTTCTTTTCAATTGCAATGTGAATAGAGTATGTTATATATTTTCCATGAACCCTTTAAAGGTGTCAAGAAATTGTATTTTTTCAATATTGACTATTTTAGGCTAAGGCCAACCTAGTCAGCTTTCTTGAATTTTTGGCCATGTTATTAGAACCCCATTGTCGAGGTTCCTAGTGTAGTCAATTTTCTTTATCCACGTTGTGTTCACTCTTTCAAATGAAAGTGAAACCCACACCTAATCCAATATACCATCATTTTGACATGAGTAGTTGACCCACATGGTAATTTTGACTAATCAATAATCATTAAATTGTGCTTTGTCAATTTTAGATCTTTGGCGATGTTATTAGACCCCATTTTCAAGGTTCTTAGTGTGCTTGATGTTCAAGGTGATCAAAGGTTCTAGAGATTTTGCCACTTTTAGTGGTATGTATAAGTAATTGATTGATTTCTAGTAATAAAAGTTTGTTCCAATTATATATTGTGCGAGCTTTTAAAAGCCTGAAAAAATATCTATCACTTTTCGGATAATATCATTGGATTGTTTACATATATAATCACAAAATGGTCTGCATTTGTTGATGCATTGGTGAGAAACCAGTCCTCATTCTTTGTGTTTCAGGATTGTTCCTGGAATCCCTAGTTATTGGTGAGACACCAATCCTCATTCTCTGCTCAACTTCTGCTACCTTCTTTGCCAGTGCATTCTTCAAGCTAGCAATCTGCAACATCAAAGATCAGGAAACCTTTGACTCTTGAGTGCTCTAGAGGACATCATTCATTATCAAGATTCTTCAACTACTCATAGGTCCTCAAACAAACAGACCAAAATATCCCTTGTTTTTAGTCCTTTTGATCCATGGAGAACAAATAAGACAATCATTCAGAAAGCAGCATATTTTTCAAGAATCATTCTAACACAAACCTGTTCTTTCAGCTCCATAACTTGACCACTTTCCTTGTTGGAACGTGCAGCACCAAGTTCAACAGTTGCAACCTTCTTTGCAAATTTTAGAGTGCTGATTGTCTCCCCACGTGCATCTAATTCAGGACTTATGTGCACAAACATTAGAGTTTTTGCCTGTCCACCTTAAGAAAAAATTCCAACATCATTACCACCCCAGACTAGAGAAAAGTGGTAGTTTCCTTCCATAACTATTCATCAAAGAAAATATTGAATTTGTTACCTAAAGAATCCTGAAGCAGTTGTGTGAGCTTGCTATTTTGGTAAGGAACATGAGAACTCTTTTGTGCAAGAGCAGCAATAACGTCTCCTAAAGCTGAAAGTGATCTGTTAATATGCCGTGCCTCCTTTAACCTATCTCTGGTGGCCTCGGATTTGTCAACTCTCTCATAAGATCTCTGCCCTGAACATGCACTGTCAAAATACTGCAAACAAAACAATGTTTTTATTGTTTAAAGATAGGTTTCAAGAGAGACCAATATTATTTAAATTCTCCGAAGATTGTGTTTAAAACCTGTGCGAACGGCTGCTCCGATCATTCAGAGTAGTTGCTCCCACAACACGGTTTTTGTGTCCAAGGTTGATTAACTCCATCACAGCAGATGTAGATGCAATGGGTATTAGATTTGCATCTGGCACATTGAGTCCATTCTGCTGTGAATTGTTGCGGATTTCCAATGTGCTATGAGTCAAGGATTATTTTATTCTGAGAAACTGAAATCCAAAGATTTAAAAACAAGAAAGACAACTCCATATGATCAAGAAGGATGTCTTTTATTGGAACTATCTGAAACAAGAAGACCCCGAACTTGTTCATTGTATATTTCAATCATTTGAACAACAACCTAATATATAAAGGTATCCTTTCTTTTTTTTGATATCTGGAATACATCATTCAAGAACCCCAATTGTCCTCTGTAATCACCTTAGGAGTCAGCAGGAACATCACCAAGTGTTGAGGGGGCTCTGAGACCAACTTTTTGAAAGCAAGACAGGGCATTAATAGGTAAATAAATTCCCTCTTTAAACTTTCCACCAGTTGACCCTTTGGCATTTTAGACTTTCCTTTGGAGCCGAAGCATAAGAACCAACCTCTCAAATCTTCATGTGGCCATTTTTTCTTAATATGCTGCAAGCATTCAAAACCCTTATGTGAAACATTTTCTGCCTGTTGAGGTGCCGAGGCAGTTTCCTTCTCTACGGGATCAAACTTTTGTTAGTATGAGAAAAACTGATCACAGGTTATAAGCTAATCTTTTTTTTCAGTTTTACCCATAATTTTAGAATGAATTAGAAAACACAGCTTCAACAAATTCTGCATAAACTGAAAAAATCGTTCTGTGCAGAATAAGCTCTATAGCATCCTGCAGGTTGATTTTGTGAGATTAATCTGGCACAAACCTCTGGATTCTTGTGCTGCTGAGTTGTCAAATATTTGAAAATAAGTGAAGTGCTCTTGTGCTGCTGAATTGTCAATTTTGTTACATTTCAGGCTGGAGTGATAGAATATTTTTAATGTGTGATAACATATCTTCACCAGCAGGTGTCAAATGTGCCTAGCCCAGGCAGTTAAGTAATAATAGTTGGGAATATCTTGAACAAATGTAAATCTTTTGGCTTGGCAGGGCCTACTTAGTTTTAAGAATAATTGTTGGGAGAAGTCTTGAATGAACAATAGAGTCTCCATCTAAGACGAAATTTCGAAAGGAAGGCCCAATGATATAGACAATGATAATTTCAAAGCCGAACACAATACCATATACAAAACTAACTAGATATAAAGAGGCAAGGCTTCAGCTGTTGCAAGTAAGAAAAATACACATAATCAGAACTCATAGAATGTCTGTGTGAGCAGTCGTTATTAGATATACCATATTAGGGCAACGGTTAAATTTTAGCCCTCATAATATTGTGTTGTTGAGAAATTTTGAAGATGGAACTAAGATCATTCTAGATTGTAAAGCTTCCAAATGGACCTAACAGCTCGACCATGAAATAAAATCAAAAAGGGATCCAAAAAAGCAATCACTCAACTGTAGGCAGCATAACTTCTTTGCAGATCCTTCCCTTTCAATACACTGAATTCAGCAAGTACAATGGAAAATATGACTGAGGATATAATCATAAGTCCCTTTCCTACAATTGACAAGATGACTGATGTCCATATTCAGTTCAGCTCTAGAAGCAAAGATCACCCCAGAAAAATGTGAAGTTAGGACCAGTCTAGACAAGCAAGGCACAAAAATTAGAGCAAAGTATTTCTAGGCAAGAATTTCTTTAGCAGTGAACTCAATACCTTATTAGTTTTGCAAGACAGTGCTTCAAACTGCAATTGACTAACTAGAAGATGGTTGTTATTACCATTGTGTATGTCTTTCCAGAATCTATTTTCCCATATGCAAAAATGCAAACATTGTAACCATCCAGAACAAATCTGATCAATGGCCTAGTATCCAAAAACACTTCCTGTGCAATTCAACATGAATAATGTTATGATTTAAGAGATTTCACCTTACAATCATGTAAAAGGTTTTCAACACTTTAAAAAGAGAGCCAACCTTGAGTAGCAGATGCTCCAAATACTTTGTTGAATGTAAATGATTTATGTATATCCTTTCCTTGCTTTGCGGGATTTGCAATCATAATTTGACCATCCTCCCCAATATAATCCACTGTACTCTGACAGTTGGATTGGCCAGGCAAGAATGGTCTGACTATGCAATACACCCTTATGCTTCCTAAGAAGAATAAGAAACATAGACTCAGCATAAATTTGTTATCCTATCAAATGGCATCTGTTGTGCTTTCACTACCAGCTTGGTCAAGCAATTATGCCTTGCCTCAACTTCTAAGTTTATGTTTTATGAGCAGAATAAGATAACACAACACCATGCAAGAAGAGGCCAGAGTAAAATCAGATTACATAATTTGATATTCTCTTCCAGAATTGCTAATTCTCATCTTCCAGGCCCGAGGCAAGGTCGAACACTCAATTCAAACACAGAGCCGACAATCACAGGAAGATGGAGCATAGATAAGTTGTTCATACATCTGAACCTGTATGGAAGCAATCTTAGCCAGTTCATTCATCCATCTCCTACTCTATTGAACCAACCTCATTTCCAACTTCCCAATTAGTGGGAGCACAAGCTTCTTTAAATGCATAGTAAACTGCCATTTTCTAGCATTTTTTGGCCTTTTATGTTCCTACTACAAGCCGTGGATATGTTCCCCCCACATCGGAATTAGCTAAACTATTCATTCGCACCGTATTGGGAATAAAGATGCAACAGATTTGATATATACAATTTAAAGAATTCTCCTAATTCCTACTCCGTTATAATATTTTTGAGACATGTCGCTTAAACTATAACACTATACGTACAAACGTGTGCCACCTTTCAGATCATGAACTTGATTGTATAGTTGTTGATTTTCCTCTAGAACTTTGTGGTAGCTCGCCGCAAATAAGTAAGGCGCTAGTCCATACATATGCTTTCCGTGCGTAAAAGAAATACAAAGAAATTGAAGAATGTAGAAAAGCGTGGTTCAAATAATAACAACCGTTTGTGCAAAGCTCACCAAGATTCTACAATTGTTTATTCCATTCCATTTGCATCGATCGAACACCTTCCTTCGTGTTGTGTAGCATCGATTTTAGTTCTTGCTGATTTTATGGAAAAATTAGAACAATCTCTATGTTTGAATCACAATGTCACACACTCTTGTAAGATTTAAATATTTACTCCAATTCTTTGGAGATCAAAACGTGTTCGCAGATTTGGAACAATTTTTTCATCCTCATCCGCATCACTTGACCTATTATAGAAGCAAATTCTCATGTCAGTTCTCGTCTAACACCATAAATTTCCCTCTTTTCCCTCATCTTCACCGACATCAACCTTTAGATTGAAGTTTCAGCCTCAGATAGTTAATTAAAAATAGACATCTATTACACGTATTTAGTGATGAACAAAACAATATTGCAGCTCAAGTCACTTATATTTATCAAAGTCCACTTCTGCAAGAAACATCCGTAGTCGCATCCATTTTGCATTGAATTTTAGCTTTTTTGTAGCATAAGTGTTAACATTTTATGTATTCATAGATAATTATATATCCTAGCAACTTGAAACTAAATTAACTTTTACATATGCTGTAGTAAGGATTCTCGAAAGCAAACCTTTGGGTTTCTTGAAGTTGTCAGTGATGTCGTCAAATTTTTTGACTTTGGGAAAGACTTTCCATCCCCATTAACAACAAGGTCCTATACTACCTTCTTCAATTGTTAAAATACAATAACACAAGATGAGAATTCACTTATTAAGTTATTTTTCATCTATTTCTATGCATTTCCAAAGAGCCTCTCTTGTTAACTTTTCACATAGAGAAAAAATAATTGATGTGAAAGCATGATATTGTCGATTTAGTAATAAGAACCACCGCTCTATGCTAGAATTCAACTAGTTCCATCTTCTGCGAAGCTTTTGCCTCTAAAAATCCTATACCCGATTAGCGAATATGGTCATTAATTAACCCGACCCTTTAGCCCCCGACTCCTATGGTCTAGGTAAGGTAATTTTTTAAAATCATGTTAAATCACTCATCAAAATGAATTGAAGTTCTTTTCTCGTTTTTATATGCGTACAATCTTCCAATTTAACCAAGTATTCGTGTGCTTCGTATTTTCTTTTTCCAACTCGAAAAAAGATATAATAATGACGCAAAGATAGGACAAAGTTAGGTTGTAAAATGAAAGATTCCTGCAGCAACACCGTAAAATGTAAGAAAGGTATAATGATGAGTCAAAACAGGATAAGGTTACGTTGAAAATGCAAGAATCCTTGAGTTACACTACAAGAACTTGTCACCAAATTCAAGCATAAACACCCTCCAAAACTCGAGGTGTAATCATAGAACCCAAAATACATACAAGCTAAACATGTAAAATTATCATTTGAGAAAATCAGATTTCCCGATCGCTTAAAAGATAAGACATGTCGAAACAATTGTAGGTGCTTAAGCAGTAATTCATGACATTGTTGACCATCTTGTCTTATAGCGTACAAGAACAATTTTCAGAAGTCTTCTTTGTCAAGTTTGCTAAGTCACAAGTGTATTGGTGCCGAACTTAGGATCTTGAAAATTACAAAATTTTGGTTTGACATTAACGATTTTGATGTTAATGCATTTTAGAGTAAATGTAACTGCGTATAAACTTTTCATTTTCTCTTCTGGATATTGGTGTGTTCTCTATATGGATTACTTCATAGAGTGTATTTGTATAGCAAACTTTATTGAAGGTGGTTGTATGACATCTTTTAAAGTTGTTAGAAGGCAAGCTTTGGACCAAATTTTAAAATGTTTCCTAGGTCAACAATTGAAAGTTAAAAAAAAACCTTTAAATACCCCTTTCTAGCACATTGAAAACCTTTTGAAGATGGATTTAGAGCAGGTTTGAATATTTACTTTCCACGCTTATTTGAATCATTTGAAGAGCTAGAATGGTAACAAGAACTTCATTGTAATTGATGGCGCATGGCAGAGCTATTAGGCCTAGCCTTTATGGAGCTTACCAAGTTAGTACATAAATTTGACTTGGGAAAACCCAACTTTTTTGATGATGCGTGATTGAAGGGATGATCATTTCCAAATGAATATAGAAGGGATAATTTGTCCTACTTTGTAGTCTCCTTGTTGACAGGAAATATTATTGGTATTGAGATTCCCGTGATACTAAATAGACCATTCTTTCTCATGATAGGCAATACGTCCGAAAGTTGTGATATGAATCATAAAATGATTTTGAGATTTTGAGATGTTTCTAATTGATATTCTTCTTGATACGCCGCATTGAGCTAATTTCTCCACTCGCCCCAAAGGCAAAAATTCAAACTTTTGATGTTGTTGGCCCCGTTCGCGAGTCTCGTACTTTTTAGGAAAGGACATGGAACTTCCAACCTTAAATGGTGGTTAGTTACAGGACAATACTATCACACCTAATATACTTGCATGATGAGAAGGAATTGATTTTCCAATATGATATTTAATTGTTTCTAGAATTATTTTGTGACGTTTCTTTGAAGGTATATGATTTGTGGCTTTAACTTGAGTGGCCATCCTTTCTTTACAAGTGTGAATGGTGGTCCATGACGTGGGAGCTTACTCGCATGAGTATGGCATCAACTTACAACTTAAGAATGAGGCTAAGGTGAATACCGGGTAAGTTGAGTTGTGAATGCATATTTTTGTTACTAGATTGGAGTGAATTGCTATATTTTGAAGCTTGACAATGTTGGATTTTGAAGATTGAGAGAATGCTAGACAAATTCAAGATGATGGATTATTAAAAAGATAAGACATGCTGAAGCAATTGTAGGTGCTTGCTATAACTCATGACATTGTTGACCATCTTATCTTATAGCGACAAGAACAAATTGTGGTCTTCTTTGTCAAGTTTGCTAGGCTATTGGGTAGTTGGTGGCCAACAACTTAGATCTTGAAAATTACAAAATTTTGGTTTGATGTAACAAATTTTGATATAAATATTTTTTAGAGTAAATGTAACTCATCACAGATAAACTTTTCATTTCCTTTTCCGTTGCTATCGGTGTGTTCTCTATATGGATTACTTCATAGAGTGTTTTTGTATAAAGTGTACTATTGAAGGTGTTTGTATGACATCTTTTAAAGTTGTTAGAAGGCAATTTTGGATCAAATTTTAAACAGACAGAGTAGCATTGAAAGTTTTTTTTTAAATAAACCTTTAAATACCCCTTTCTAGCACATTGAAAACCTTTTGATGATGGATTTAGAGCAGGTTTGAATATTTAGTTTCGACAGTTATTTGAATCATTTGAAGAGCTAGAGCAATCTCCTTGGAGCGACTATTGAAGGATCTTCGATACCATCATTGCTATGCCATTACTTCCGGGGACAATTATATTAGTGTTCTTTTATGTTAGTGTAACTTTCTTTTAAATTTTAACCTCCTATTATATTCTTTTGAAAGATATATAGGAACTAAAATTTCCATATATTTCACTTAATTATTGTTTTCCCCACTCCTCGGTTGCTACTTTCGCACCTCTCAGGCAAAATGCTAGTTACATAGTCATTACAAGGAAGACCTACCTAGTTACACTTTTCAATATGATAACTATATATAATTTTGATATTTCTAGGTTGGAGATTGTACTATTTTCATTGGAGGATGCTACTATTGATGCGCACAAGGATTTTGAGTTACTTGGTAGGATTCTCGCAAAATTGGTTGCTGAAGGGATATTCTTTATTCAAGATATAACAAGGGAAATCAAGGATGGAGGTACATAGCCAAGAAGCTTATTAGAAACGAGGGGATTTTGAGGTATTTCAAAAGAAAATTTCAAGGTAGTCTGTCGACAATTTTAATGCCTGATCAATTTTGGTGGTTTATTTGTGATCTCTCATGCCGACTAGTGAATGGCTGGGTTAGTTTCTAGCTCGTGCTCACATTTGTTGGTTCCACTAGCTCTCTTTTTTCATTTGCTAATATTATAATGAAGTTTTATTAGAGGCATTATTTGTTTATATTGGTTAGAAAAGGATTTGCTCTCGTTTTATGTGATTTTCTAATTTATCGTATGTAGCATGTTGAGAAATGGGAAATAATAATATTACTTATTTTGCGTAAATTGATGTTGAAGGAAAATTGTTTTGACATTGTTGATGTTAAGGTATATGTTGTATAAATCATTTATAGTCTAATTTATATTATATTCTAGTAACTATTGTTTTTCATTTCTTACAAGGTATTGTATTTTATTTTGTTTTCGTAAAATGAAATCAAAAGATTGATGGTAAGAAGCATGAATTGGAAAAGAGAAGAGCAATAACATTGGAGCGACAAATGCAAAAAGAGAGAGGAGAACTGTTTGGTGATACCCTTAGAACCAATATCTCGCATAAGACACACATATAAAGACTGATGATCAAGTCTTCGCAGTTGGTGAATTCACCGTTAATGCCTTGACAACACAATGATAATGTTTTGAAGTATGAAACATCATTTCATGTGTAAATTGTAGTCCAACCACATAAAGTTGGAAACTCATATTGTAATATTTTAACATTTCATATAATATAATTTATGTGGTTGAAATTATTTATAGTTGCATTTGATGTTAAGCTTAGTATTGTAATTAAAATATGCGACTTTGTGTTTTCATATTAGATGAACATGCACATTGTATGACATTTTTTAAATCATACAAATTAATTTATGTCGATTAATAATGAACACAAATAAAATGAATATGCGATCACTAAATTAGTCATTTAGAATGATTATTAATGAAATGCATATAAACTACTAAATTAGTCATTTATATAATGAATAAATGGCTATTGCAAATGATAAATTTGTGACTACAAATGATGACTAAATTTTTGCATATATACGACTATTAGTAGCTTATTTACGTATCTTATAACATGACTAAAATTTAGTCACATTTCTTTGGTCATTAATTGGTTTCAAACAATGACTAAAATTTTCATATATATGGCTATTAGTAGCTAATTTACAAACATCTTTATAACACGACCAACATGTTGGTCATAGTTCTTCGATCATTAATTGGTTTTCTTGGGTGATCATATAGTAATATATTTTGTTGTGTATTTGGTCATTAATTGTGACATTTAATGACCAAATGAATGACTAAATGAATGACTAAATCAGTGACCAAATGAATGACTAAACTGCTGACAAAATGAAAGACCAAATGAACACGTAAATTAGTGACCAAATGAATGACTAAATCAATGACCAAATATACAACTAGATAACAAAATCGAGATAACCAATTAATGACTAAGCTAAAAACGACCGAAAGTTGGCTTTATAAGATAATCGTAAATTAGCTACTATTGGTCACCGATCGAAAAATAGTCAGTTATATGCGAATTTTAGTCGTTTTTTTAGTAACAAATTAGCCATTTTGTACTAGTGGGTTGAGCTCCTTAGGAATATCACAAACATGTTAAAAAAGGAGCAAGGGGTAAAATGGACCTTAAAGCAAAGAAACTTTGAGCTGGTGAAACGAGCGTTAACCAAAACACCGCCTAATAAGTCCCGATTTTTCAAAAGATTTTTATATTTTTTCATTTGCATCGTAACATACCATAGTCGTTGTCCTTCTACCGTAAAAAAATCCACAAGGAAAAGAGAAGCCTATTGCATTCTTTAGCAAGGCATTGAGGACTCCCCCTCTGAAGTATAACATTATGGAGAAGCAAGCCTTTGCTTTGGTTAAAGCTTTAAAGGACTTTAAAGTATACATTCTTCACTTACACGTCATTGCCTTTGTCCCAAATTCAAGCCAGAAAGACATTCTAACACAGTAGACCTGCATGGTAAGAGAGGTAAGGATTGTTACACTTTGAATATGAGCTAGACATAAACCTAATTAAGCTCATCAGCGTCAAGGTCTAGCTAGATTAATGGTTGAATCCAATTTTGAAGTTCTTGATATTAATATGATTAATGCTTTGGATGAACAAGAGGAAATTTCAACACCCATTATTGAAGACCATTTTATGAATTACTCTTGGTATGCCGATATTGTTTATGTTTTGCTTAATTTGAATACACCTCCTTTAAAAAAACAAAGGCAAGGTTCCTAAAGTTAAAAGTTGTAAACTATTGCATTGTCGATAGATGTATTTATTGGAAAAATGCAAGTGGTGTATCACAAAATGTTTGCCCGAGCTTGATGCAGAGGAAGGTTAAATACCAGCTCCATGAAGGAGAGTGTGGAGGTCATTTGTAATCGAAGACAACAACCAACAAAATTTTGAGGGTTGGTTTCTATTGGCCTACTCTTTTCCATGATGTGCACAATATGATCATAGCCCGTCATAAATGTCAACTTTTTGAAGGCAAGAGAAAACTCGCTACCCCTACCTCTCGCATCCAATCACTATTGAGGCCCCCTTTCAACAACCTGGGGACTTGACTTCATAGAGAAATCCATCCACTTTCTTCGCCCAAAGATAGATGGACTTCACCGCTACGTACTATTTCAATAAGTGATAGAAGCCATACCTCGTAGGCAAGCCAATGATTCTGTTATCATAAAATTTATGGAAACTAATATTCTCTCCAAACATTTGGTCGTCTTAAAAAGATCATCATTGATAATGCCAGCATTTGGATCAAAGAAGATGGTTGAGTTCTCACAGATATCGTATAACATCGTGACATTCCTTACGTGTACCTATTACCCTCAAATGGTAATGGACTTGCGTAATCCTCAAACAAGAGTTTAGTGGACATAATCAAGAAATTGTTGAAGGACAACAAAAATTTCGGGCACACAAAGCTAGTCCATGCACTTTGGGCCTACGACTTTGAAAAAAATCTATTGGTATGTCACCTTTCCAAATTGTGTATGGTACCGATGCAATTTTTTCAAACAAACTTGGTGTACCAAAGGATGAAGTTGATTCAAGAGTTGCAACCGAAGAAAATGACATGATCAGAGAATAAATCGTACAAGCTCATCTTCAACAAACCAGAGGAGGTTTATAACAAAGCATTATAGAAGGTGGATAGCATTAAAAAGATTTTTGAGCGTATGAAAAAAGGCCGCAATTTCAATGTTGGGGACAAAGTTTTAAAGTGGCACTCAAGGAGGAATACAAAGGCAAGCACTAGAAATTTGACAACTTATGGCTTGGCCCTTACTCTATTCATTCAAACTTGTTGGTAATAACGCATTTTTCTTGCAAGAGTTGAATGGAGCGTACTTTTGGGGTCCCGTCAATGGCAGGATGCTTAAGCATTACTTCTCTTGATCCATGTCATGTTCCATATGCCTTTTATCTTTTTTATCATTATAAATACTCCACCCAATTACCGCATTCAAATTTATAAAAATCAAAAAAATACAAAAACAAAGAAAAGAAATAAAGATGTGCATTGTAAAAAAAATAAAGGTATAGCCCCATACCAACAAAAAGAGAAACAAATCAAAAGTGTGCAAGCTCAAACGCCACTCCCCGAAGTACACTTGTAGTTAGTCAAACGACCGACCCGACTAATTAGTTTTAATTTTTCTACCGATAGGATAGAGAATTCGATTTTCCAAGCTATTTAATCTTGGCTTATCAATAGATAGTTTAGGATAGAAATTAAGGGTTCAAACATACTTCAAAATCAACCTAAGGTTTCAGAAAAAAATGACTCAAATCGCTTTCAAATTCCGAGTCAAAGATGTAAAAATCGTTCCAATCGCTCAAAATCTGAACTAGTTGGCAAAGGAAAGACAACTCAAAAAAAAGGTGAAAACAAAGCCGTAAAGAAGAGGAAGTAAATGCTTTCAAATTTCGCATCTCAAGCCTTCCATCTTTATTTTAAAAAATTTGCAAAATAATGTTTAAAGTGCTTGTTTTTATGCATGTAATTTAAACATCAAGTTAGATCATGACCCCGACTTGATTGCTTTTTAAATTTCTCGTTGTAGAATTT
The DNA here is from genome assembly GCA_034641835.2 of Pinus albicaulis. Classification (NCBI taxonomy): domain Eukaryota; kingdom Viridiplantae; phylum Streptophyta; class Pinopsida; order Pinales; family Pinaceae; genus Pinus; species Pinus albicaulis. Next base: position 661,161,105 of record CM076584.1, on the reverse strand, counting down.
AGAGAATAAAGTCTCTGTTGGACAGCTTTGCATCCCACAGACGTAGGATTAGGTAGAGAATCATATGGACTCAACTATTCAATCTCGGGTAGATGGAGAAATAAGGAGTAGAAATAGATTAGTTTTCCTATTTTCAAAAGAATAAAATGTTGTAAAAGAGTTTTCTAATCCAAGTGCACTCTAATGAAGAAAAATGTTAGACTCAGTAGGATTAGTAGGTGGAAGATTGTATTGGATAAGGTTCCATTGTTGACCCATGAATGGTAATATGTTTTAGAGCAAGAGAATATCATCCACATAAAGAAAATCAGCCCAATGGATGAGGCAATTGATCTTACCAGAGAATGCAAGTCTGAAATTTGATGCCTTCAAGAAGGCACCATCCCCAAGTGGAGCCACCGTTAGCCACCTACAAAATTTGTTATAGCAAAGGTGGCTAAAATTTTTTTATTTCAAGGAGAAAATTTTAATGCTATGTTGGCTCTTGAAGACTCTTGAAGGCCTCATGCTCACAATCTTCACCGTTGTGCCCTCTCTACACTCGTAACCGTTGATTTAAGAGGAAATACCGCTCCAAAGGCCATTTTCCCCTCCCTTCCACTTCCAAAACTAATCTCATCTTTGCCTTTCCTTTTCCCATGAAATCCTTCATTTTTCATGTTTTTCCCCTTTTCCCTTCATCAACCTCAAGGTTTAAGACCCTTTCTTGCCTTATCGAAAACCCCCAAAACCTTTGAAAACATCAAAATCTATGAAAATCACATTTCTTATATATTATAGACTTAAGCCTTAGGCTAAGTCTCTCTAACCCTTCCCTTCCCCATACGCCCGGCTGAACAAGGAAAATGGACCATTTGGCGCTTATCGCAATCAGTAGAAACATAAAATGTAAGCCTTTCCCTTTATTAAAGGCCTCAATGTTGATTAGTTTCCATCCTATCTCCCTAGTCATATTATCTCCCATAAAGCCTGTGCCCTCCCGCATGGGCGCCAAACCATCGAAATTAATATTTCACCCCCCCGACACTTTAACTTCGTTTTATATTAAAGTACGCTTATTATATCCTATTTCCCGCCAGACCACAGCCAATCCCCGCCGTCAATCCGATCCGCACCACGCGCGCGTCCATCTGCCCGGTGGTCCCCGCCACCCATTCACCATTGCAAAAACCAAAGTGTTTTCATCACCACTTTTGAGAGATCAGCAATTTTTTTCATTTTTTGCGCCGATTCCATTCACTACTCAACACGTGTCTTCGGGGCCCATTTTCAACACTTCCTCATCACATGGTAAATATCGCACATGGACCGCGCGATATTGATGTCCACTATCCGATCTATAGGCCGCTCATCGGATGGTAGTCGCTTCTCCGAAGATGCCCATGAAATAACTCAGTATGAGACACGGTCCTAAAAGTTTCTCCACCGTTGATTTATGGGCTGATCTCATCCGACGGCCCACGTTTCTCCCGAACCCCAACATCATTTTCGACCATGTTTCTCCAACGCAAAGGTTTTAAAACGTTTGTCTCTCGCTTTTTTATTATTATTTCTTCCAATAATATAAACCCCCGTGTGTAAGCGCTATTTACCGCGCCGTGACCGATGACCGCGCGATCGACGACTCCGATTCAAAATTATTCTTACCGCCCTCCCTTTGACCCCTTCTAGTCAATTAATTAATCTCGACTCATTGGATGATGCCATCCAATGGCCATGCTCTCTCCATGCACCTTCGAAGAATTTAACCTATACATGCAAGATTTCCTAATCTTTTCGTATTTTGCAGTGGTTCCAATGGTTTTTCCGCTCGTGTCCGAAGGAATGGCGTGCAGGGTGACGATCTTCTTGCCTTCGATTCACTGCAGGAAAAATTTGTAGGAAAAGGCTCCACGTTTCATCAATCATTCATGAAGCATTGATGCCACATGACCCCCGCGCAACCCCGCACACCCGTAAAACATGCAGAGTCAAGCACAACAAGAGTATCAAGTGCCAAGACAAATATACCAGACGAAGATTGAAGACAGATTTGTGGGGATTACGTCTAATATGGTTTATCAAAGCCTAATCCCCAATTAAAACACGGCTGAGGAAAATTTAAGTGTTTTTATCAATGTGAAAGCCTCCACCGCCACATCGAGGAAAATTGATTCCTCCTAGCTACCACAAAGGCCACCCGTGCTTCAAAGCATTCAGAAGAGGCCGAAGTTATTGATTAGGATCGTATATTTGTCTCAAAGCATAGCTAGAAGTTAATTCTCGCAAATAAACTTAATGACAAAATATCAACCTGAAAGCATTTTCACATTACACAAGAGCCTCAAAGGTCAAGAAAATCTCCCACCAAGCTTAAATCTTTGTGTAAATCATTTAATACAGAGGATACCTACGTAAGTTTCTTCATTGAGCCCCCCAAGGGCCGAAGAACCATTAAATCGTATTAATTATCTTTAGAGATCTTTTATCGTGTCTCACCTCCTCATTCTTCTATATATACTATTGCAAAAGATGAATGAAGGGTTGGTTGATGTAGTTGCCGAACATTGAAATGTAACTCCAGCTAAACTTCCAATTGTAAATAGTTATCACTAGCTCGAGCTCGCTTTCGTGATAGATAAGTTTAAGTCAAGATGGGTAGATGATTGCTAAACTAAAGCATTGGACTTAAAGCCGTAACTAGTTTGGAGCATCAATACAAGCTAATTTATGGGATCCTCGGTCTATGTTGACGGTGATGTTTTTCTCATTGTAACTTGTTATTTTGTTTCTCGTTCTCACCGTGTCTATTCTCTATAAAGAACAAGATGCATAGAGTTAGGACTCATCGTATATCAAGACTCTTCGATTGAAATCTTTATCCGAATGTTTTTCTAATCAGTTATTTACGAATGATTTAATTCAGCTGTGGAGTATAGGAATGTTGAAGGTTTCCCTCGTCGTATTGTATACGGAATGAAAGGTTTTTAAATGTTATTTTCTGGAAGATATGTTATGTGAAGATGAATCGAGGAAGATATGGTGAGCCCTAGTCCTAGTTTTATCTCCAAAATCGTTTGTATGTTTCCTTGGAATGTGCTAAAAGTCAAGCTAGTTTAAAAGTACTTACTAGATCTTAAGCCATCCGTGTTATCTTTGTGTGTGTCTTGAAAGTAACCAAGTAAAGTGCGCAGCTAGGAGAGGATTTGTGGTGAGCCCACTCGCTAGTTTCTACTCGAGCGCTTGCCTTCAACTTTCCCTTTCGTTTTTATATGGTTTTTCATTGAAAGTATACGTTGGGCCGGCTAGTTTAGAAGTACTTACCAGATCCTAGTTTTCTTTCATGTCTTTCTTAAGTGTATGTCAAAATCGTGCTAGTTTAAAAGTACTTACCATATCTTAGGTTGCTCTTTGTTTCTTCATCCTCTGCTTATTTCCTTCGTTGTATCATTCCATTCCATAAATCAATCTTTTAAGAGATCTTTAGACATAGATGACTTTCCCCATGGACCACTCTTCTTGCTTCTTGTTGTTCCAATTAAACCCTATTATGACTCCATAGCCCAATGGACTCAAACCTCATAGCTATTCACCTTCCCCGGCCAAAGCTTGTTCTATTTTCTCTCGCAACTTCACACCCTCAAACTCTCCGCATTTAGAATTCTCACACTTCGACAAGTAATCATGCTCAACCATCCAAAAAACAAACAAAACCTTGGCCTTCATAACTAGCCTAATACTATTACCCAAAACTTCAAAGACAAATCCATCTTTGCACTAATTGGAGATGCCTCTCCGGATTCAGGAGGGCTAGATCCTAGAATCCCAGCAAGAAACTGTTTCTCCCTATGATCGGACTTTGCCAATCTTGCCGATTGCTGTGAACTAACAACCCGAATGTGAAGATTTGCAAATAAGCTTGATCCAGGACTCCGTTCTTCTTCCACTTCCTGGCTATGGTTGAGATTCTTTTGGGAAATAAACTCCACCTCTTCCTCATGTTCATTTGAACTCGGTAGACTCATCATAGATTGCAAAGTGGTCCTCTAGCACACTTGATATGTTCCGATGGAATGGGCCGAATTCTAAGAGGAGGTCATCATGTTGATGAGTAGGAGCACTCCTTGGCAAGAAGTCTTCTTGTGAAGGTAGTTTAGCAATCCTTATGTGATTATCATATTACAAGTCTTCAAGGCTTTCCTTATCGCTGTCATAGGTGACCCGTCTTAGATGATTACCGCTTTCAATTCGATGATAGTGAACTTCATGCCAAAATCAACCGATGATGACTCCGCAAGGTTAGCGATGTTTGGAGAACATCATCATCATCAGATTTTATCAAAAATTTGGAGAATCATCAACATAAATAATCTCACCATTCAAAACATATTGGCCACGCTTGTTCTTCATTGAAGGGATCTACAAGTTTACTTTCCGATTTATGGTAGATGGCATTAGTAGGAGGAGGAAAAAAAAAAAAAATTTGTTCACATGAAGGTTTAGAGGTTGGCTGTGTTTATCATCCGATTTATTTCCTCTTCGCTAAAGGGAGGAGGCATTTTTCTCTTCCTTCCGGATAATACTACAATGTAGCTCTCTTTCTCTTGTGAAGGTTGGTTTTGAGGCCGACTGTCTTTGAGCCTCACCTAGAAGAGATGGTGAACCATCACTTGTGCCTTCGAGAGAGATCCTATGGGTTTTCCTTTATTTCTTGATTGGGTTCTTCCTCAAACTAACTTCTAGTCTGTCATGATAGCTACCTTGAGAATGGAAATCCATGGAGTTCTTCTAACACAAATCTTCAAGATGCCAATTTCCTAAATCTTTATCAATGTTCACAAGGTATTGTATAAGGTCTTCGCATTGATCACAACAATTTTCGCCTAATGATAGATATGGACAATACCCCATATAGTGTTTATAAAATACCTTGTGGAAATCCCTCAAAGAAAATAAGATGCCAGTTCAGACATTCATACCAACTTCTTGCCTTAACTTCTAATGTTACTATAAACATTTTCATGAGGCAAATACATTCAAATTTTAACTCTATATGTATATGAAATTTGATGAGATGTAACAAAGGGTCATCAAATTTTTCATCTCGTAAGATAGGTAGGTTTTTCTCATCCAATTTTTTCAGCATTTTTTAGAATCCAGGGATATGATTCTACCATTGGAGCATATCTCCTTTGTATCCTTGAATCCATGTTGTAAATCGTAAGGCTCATCAATCTTTTCAAATTGCATTTTAGGGAGTTCTCTACCAAAGGGAGTCTTTTGGTCTATTAAGGATTGTGGAGTCGCTAGATGCAAGATTTGAACTTTTTTCCAATTATCAAAGATGATCAGGATTGCTCAATGCATTCCTGTGGGGGTCTATGAGAATTTAGTGGAGTAGTATGCCTAATGGAGGCTAGTAGAGTCGCCAGGGATATTTTTTGTTGTTTTAAGGATGTATGTTTATGGTCCACCACCAATAACCGACAAAAAATCAATCTAGGGATGTTTTGGGGTTTTCCGAGTTTATTTTATGTAGCCCTAAGGTTTTTATGAGTTTCCCCGTACCGAGTCATCATTTTTCGTAATGGTGAAACAACCAAGTTCTACTCTTTAGCCGACAATTCTGAGTTTTCTATGATTTGACCGAGATTTGAGAGTCTTTAAGGGATACCTAGGATGTTTTACCCAAGGTCCCACCGTCATTTCCATTATGTTAGTGAGCGATGGGATAAATCCACAAGATAGTATTCTTAAGGGCTTCTAAAAGGTTTAGGGGAGTCTAAGTTTTTTTATTACTCGCAGTCCCACCGTGATCACATTATGTTAGGGTGGTGGTGATGAGGTGCTGACAACAACTAGATACTATCAATAAAACTGAGGGTCTAAAGAGTCTTAAGAAGTTTTCAGAAAATTATATATTCAAGGTCCCACCGTGATCGCTATTACAGCAGTGAGCGGTGGATGTCCTACAAGATAATGAAGGTTTCTAAAATGCGTAGGGAAGTCTAAGTTTGTTTTTAGTCATAGACCCACCGTGATCGCCATTATGTTAGGTCCCGTGAGCTGCGTATTGGATAACCAAATGATAGGGTAACATCATACCAAAGATTTGGAGTCCTAGGACCTAGCTCTTCTGCACTCGCAGAGGGCTCTCTCTATTATGCGAAGGATGTGAACTTGTTTACTTCAGATGATTGATTTTAGGCTAGCTTGCTAAGTGTAATTTGTTTGTTTGTCTTGGTTGGGGTAACATGATCAAGTAGGATAGGTGGAATGAGAGAATATAAAATCAATAGGCTATGGGCCGATGAAGTCTAGGGTGTCTAAATGATGAAGCAGTAGTGTGACAGGTGGCCGATTTAGCAAGGTTAATGGATCCTTAGGTGATGATGAGGTGTAATGAACATTAAGTTTTGTGAAAATACTAAGATATCTCACATCTATAATTTGAAGCAATAAATAATGAGGTAGGACAAGCCATTAATCCTTATGAGTGCAATACTCAAACTTATAAACATACAAGATGAACAATCCAAAGGTACATAGAAGCATTAGAACTCCCAACTTTAGAAATCCACCTTCAGATTTTTGAGAAAACACATAAGATAAAAACAATTCAATATGTTAGGTCCCTGTGATTTGGCTGATTGGCAAGCCAAATGACAACCTGTAACATCAAACCAATCTTGGAGCCCAAGGACCTAGCCTTTCCTTGGACTCGCAGAGGGCTCTCTATTTGTGTAAGGGATATCTGTGTTTGCTTATGGTGTTCGATTTAGGCTAGTTATGAAGTAAGTTTTTTGTTTTAGTTTTTTAGGTTGTGAGGGATGAAACCGATCAAAGATATAAGATAGGTAAAATGGCTGCTATCAACCGCTATGGGGTCGAAAAGGTCAAGAAAGCTATAAGATGGTGATACAAGGTCATGAAGGGCTAACTTGACTTCAAGGTAGAAAGGATATTTGGACAAAATGGAGTAAATGGACATCAAGTTTGTGAATCAACAAGATTTCCAAGTATAACTAGTTTAATAGAAGACATAAATATGCGGTAAAGCAAACCATTAATCATGCAAAATGTAACTATAAGCTAATCAATACTTTGAAATAAACATTCAAGCCATGCATAGATACTTTAACTCTCTAACTTTCGGGAAATGGCTATCGACTTTTTGGGGAAAAACACTCAAGACATACTAACAACTCAAAACACTATGCCGAATGCCTAAACACAAGCCCTTAAGTCATTGTGCACTTTGATAACAAGATTTGCATAGTTTTAGGCAAAGGGCTAGATCGAAACTAGGCTCCTTGGTTCAACAAGATGATAATCTAATCAAAGAGATAGTTTCATGGATGGAGCTATGGACAACCATAGGTAAAGGTGGTGTACCGTAAATCATACTTAGCAATACATAGAACTATGAATGAAACAAGCAACAATATCCTCAAGTTAATAAAGAGCAATTAAGAATTTTTTTAATATGACTAAGGAGGAAGAAAACATGAAAGCTATGAAGAATCGTAGAAATTTGAGGTGCCTCCAAGGGCATATCTCAAATTTTTTCTCTACTGATCTATAGCAAGAAAGAAACATGTATTCATGAATGAAAAATAGAAGACAAAACATATAAAGAAACACTATACCATTCTACCAAGTCATAGAATCCATCAACAATCCTTCATCATTCATCCAAGAACATCCAAGAGGCAATCCAAAAGCATAACACAAGTATTTCTTCCAAATCTCATATGACCATATATTGCTTCTCTTCTCAAGTTCGACTTTGTTTACAATGCAAGCCTTTGGAATATATAGCTCAAGTGAGGAAAACCGCTATGGTTCAACTTGCCATCCTATTGGCCTAATCAAATATCTAAACTTGTCCTCGAGGCTTCGCAAAGCCCAAGGCACAAAATATCCCATAAAATATCTAAAAAATGCTAAAAAGGGAATTAAATTGACTTTGCATCATTTTTCATGTGCAAAAATAGCTAAACGCACATTTGGAAAAAGCAAATTTTAGAGGTTCAAAATACAAAAATATTTCAAATTACACGCAAAGGTCCCCGACTTACCTAAACATTTAAGTAGCCTTCCAAGTGTCTAAACGAGGCTCATGATAGCTCATTGGAAATTATGAGTGTCTAATTTCCGTAACAGCTGAAATTTTCCCAACTGGGATGCATGGAAGTCCTCTAAAACTCGCACCTCGTGTGTAAAAAACCAAAAAATTACAGCTTGTTGATAGACCAGGCAGAGTGTGCAAAAACTAAGCCTTTTTCGCCATTTCGGGGAAGAAAATGATCTCCAAAAAGTTCTTAAAATTGCCGAGGGTTTTCTCTCGAATTTACTGCAGATCTCAATGATACCATTCTCCTCCTTTCGACGAATCCCCAAAATGAAATGGCGAATTTCATGAGTTTTGAATAAAAACTCAAAATGCCAAACCAAAATATGCCAAAATGTGACCAAAATCGGTGAGCATGACCCTCAAGGGTCCTTAGCAACATGCTCTAAAGCAAGCCAAAATATGAAGTCCCGATATGTCTCTTCACTTTCCGTGCCGTAGGCACTTCCCTTTTGCCTCCTTTAGCTTCTCTTGGGCAGCCTTTATCCTTGCGCCGGCAACACTTCAGCTGGTAATGCTTTGTCATCCTCCTTTGCACTCTAAATCTCTCGTCTTTTCAAGCTTCCTCTCCAAATTTTCATCGTCTCAAGCCATGCCTCCTTATTATTTTCAATCTCTTGCTCAAGTAGTGCAAAGAGGGGAGGGATTTAAGAAGGTCGCTCTTCTTCCCTTTGCTTTTCAAGAGCTTTTCTAGCCCCAAGGTTCAGGTCTTTTTTCCTAGGCCGGCTCCTTCTTCATCTTCAAACTCACCTATGAGCTCATCTATGAGCCTCTTTCTTGTACTTGATCGCTCGTGTCTCATAGACAGCCATATGGGCACTCATTTGGCTGTTTTGGATCTGCAAGAATTGATTGAAGTTTCTTGCCCGATGAAGGTCGTTCTCCAATGCATCAATTTGGCCCTCATATGGATTAGAGGTTTTCATTAATCCGGCCTCATTGTCACTGCCGTCACTTTGAATTGGGATGGCATCCAAAGCACTCCCATGCTCATGTCCTTTCCTCCTACCTTGCCCTTTCCTTGCCTCTGAAGGCTAGTCTTGCGCTCTTCCTCCTAGGCAAGTCAATGGTAGGAATTTTGGAAACTCTCTTTGCTACGGAGAGCTCTTGCTTCATACTTGGTGTAACAACCTTGGGTATTTTCTTCCTTGTTGTCTTGGGCTTGGCCTTTTCAGAGAGGAAGGCATGGACTCTTTGCCTTTATCATCTTGCTTTTCACCTCTTGAGTTTGCTTTTCTTCTCGAGGATGTGGTGCATCATGAGGAGGCTACCGAGTGTCATGGAAGAGGTTGCCGTGTATCTTCTTCAATCTGCCCCCCGCTCCTAATATCAAGCCGTCGTGCTTCAAATTCCTATTCATTTTGTGGTTCAACCTACTCGTCTTGATCATCAAGATCATGCCGCCGCCCTTCCTCTTGTCCCCGCTATTCATCACCGAGATGTCATGTTTCGCACTCTTTTCTTCTTACTTCCGTCGTTGACCTCCACCACTCATCATGTTGTCGCTCCTCATCTTTAGTTTCCGTTGCTCTTCATCCCTTTCTTCATGCGCATGCCCTTCCTCTTCTTGTCAGCCCACTTCCCTCTCCTTCTCCATGCTCTTTTCGATCGTTCAGTAAATCCGAGCCTTCTAGGAGTAGGTCTCTAGAGGAAGGCGAGGGCGATGAGTAGGCGATGTGGGGGATGTATGGACCGTGAGGATAGTGGAGAACTGTGTGACTAATGAAAACATCCCAAGAAACCTCTTTCTTCTCCACCGGTGAAGGATGATGATTTTAATGAGAATGGTGGAATAGAGAAGCCACTTGCTATGATGGGGGCTTCTTCGGGACCAGGAGGCCATTTTCTCAATGCTTTCGTACAAGAAGAAAGGAGATTGAGCTGCTTGGTTCTTGTGAAGTGCATCAACAAGAGATGTGGTATGCATAAACTCAGAGAATCTCCCTTCACAAGTGAAATACTTCATTATAATCTTCATAAGGGAAGCATAGTCATGAAGATAAGAAAAGGGAAAATAGCGTGTATGCTTCTTCATGCTCGTGCTTGAGGAAGGGTTTGTAGTCATCCAAGTCTAAATAGGTTTTGTTTAACCATTTCTCACAATGTATGAGATTTTAGTGGCCTTGGATATAGACCCTGGGAGAACTTGAAATCGAGGCTCCATTATACTCTGAAAATGTTTGTCTTTAATCTCAAGGCGCACAAATGTGTTAAAGGCAAGAAAATTTTTACTTGTACCTCAAGAAATCCAAACACCCACCTCATGAAAATTAAATAGATGATGGGTGTGGCATTGACTTCTCAATAGAAATTGGCTCATATCTCTTGTGCAACCCACTTCTACTATCTTTCCTAGAGGCATATTGACTTGGATGCCTTCCCAACACAAAATGCTTCAAAGTTTTTTGAAATGCCTTCTTCAAAACAAACTATGTCTCGGCCGTTGACTCATCGTCCGATAACGCAACAATGATTTGAGCGCCGTATAAAATGTCCCTTTTTGATATAAAATCCCCGTTTCTTCAAAATGCCGCGTTTCCCCTTAATATGCAATTCAACAAGTAGACTTTTCAAAAGAAAAAAACACAAATAAATAAATATAGACAACAAAAGTGATCTTTCCCGTGGAAGCACACCTAAAATTTTCGATGTTTTGAGGACAACAATATATTCTTGTGTTTTTGACCACAAAAAACCACAATCTCCTTAATTTCAAAATCCCGCTTCTCTTCTTGTATGCAACTCAACCCATCAAGTCCACACCATATACACAATAACCGTAGCAAGTACAATACGCTCAAAGTCACCGTTTATAAGATAGGTTACAGGTTTATTTTGTTTCTCGTAGGTGTTAACAAAGTCCTCGTAGCATTTAATCACAATAAACTCCTCCTCCTACAAAACTCGCCTTATACTCTACCGTCCCTTCATACCAGCTGACAAAAACATCTCCGAATACAAGGTCGATTCATTCACTCCATGACACTTTATGGAATGGAAGGCCACAACACTACCTTTGTCCCTTTATCAAACAAGAGGATACCTTTGGAAGGTCAGCAAAAGCTCATTTAATGATCAATCGTTGCACACCGACCTACCGTTTTCATCCCAATTTTAGCCAAACACCCTCCAACTGTACGAGCAGCTTTGCTCATCTACCATGATTTAAGGGATGGCCGTGTCATGAACATCGTATTTCCTTTTAACCCACAGAGGAAACCTTTGAAAAATGCTTATAGGATGGCTACTCGTTTTTGAACATAGACCTACGTTGTTATTTTTTCACAACCTCTGTTTCTCCTTTCTTCATCACAGCTTGAGGGAAGTTTCATGGCTATTCACACTAATGCAAACTCAAATCCTTTTTAAAGCTTCAATTCTTACTAATACAACAACAAATTTTTTTTTCTACCATAAACTCAAATTGTGTTTTTTAATCCTCTTTACAAGACTTTTTAGCAATTTTGAAAACCAAGGGGAGTACATGAAAATACTCTACAACTCGATGAAAGGCCTTTTGACACGTTTGAGCAACTGCAAGTGATTTGAAGGTGTATTGGAGGCCAAAAATATGCACGACACATTTAGAAGAAAGAGGCCGCGCAAAACTCGGTGTCAGGTCACCCGTTAGGCCGACAGACCTGTGCATGCGCGCCGCGCGCACCTGCCGGGGCCGCGCCACGCGTAGTTATACGCCCGTGTATTTTTATTCCCCGAGGCACGCCCGCGCGCATCTACAAGTACCCGTGGCAAGATGAAAGCCCTAAAACCTATGATTTTTTGCTAAAACACTTTTCTCTCGATCTCGATACAAAGAAAGGGGCCTCCGTCTATGCTTTGGATGTTTGCAAAAATGAATGTGCCACGGTACTTGACCTTTTGGAAGGCAACAATCAAACCGTTCTTTAACATTTGATTTGGAGAGGGTTTATTCATCAGTTTTTGAAAAAACTTTGATTTTAAATTCAAATTTAAAACTTCATCAAAGCATAACCCGATACTTTTTGAATATGTGCTATAATGGTAAAGACCATTTGTTGATAAGCGAGAACTCCCCTTTTTGGTCAGGATGTTTGTTGTATGACAAGCGCAAATCTTTTTTACAAAAGGTCACCCAACCCTAGAAACATTAACTTATCCTCAGATTTATGAATCGATCTGTACCTTTGCTCAAGGATATGAAACAGGGATGAGGTTGTAGATTTGAATTCTTGAACAAAAGGAGAGGAATTTTACATCACCCTTTCTCGAAGAGCAACTTATCTTAACCTTGCCACATACTACACCCTTTTTTTAATCTAAATGCATTTGATATGGTCCCTTGGCCTTTTTATAATGAACATGCCAATATCTGTTTTGAAATCCTCTCCAGAATCTGAAAGTATGCTAGAGTCCCCTTTTTGCATATTATGAACAACTGAGTTTAGTTGAATTTCCTCTTGAGGGAAATGAGCTCAGGTTCCTTTGTCAACTATGATAAGCATATTTGACAGATACCTCTTTATGAGTAGAGAGACCAGTACTTTTAAAACATAATCATCATTAATTCTTTCACCTGTGCAATGACTCACTTCATCAACCATTCTTCAAATTTTGTTTTGTTGGAGCTGCAGACTGTCCTTTGAGAGAAAACCTATTAGGAGATGAACTTGACCTCCTTGGATTGCAGTGGTGCCCCTGCTTTCCTTCTTGGTCTCTTTCCACTGCATCTTTGACCAATCAGACTTTGAAAACAGTCAATGCCCTGGCCCTCTGCTTGTGAATGAAGGAGGCCTTTTACTTGGCGAAATGTCTGAAGACTGTTTGATAAACATGCTTTGACAAGGGTTCCTTACACATGATGGCAAGCAAACAAACTTGAAAACATTAATGCTTTTACCTCTGCATGCAATCATTACTTTGCTTCAGAAAATCTGTGTCACTGTCTCACTGTTCATTAAAACAAATCCGTCTTACAGTTAGTGGGAACTTTTCAAGTCAAAATTTGGCCATCGTCCTCTGCTTATAGATGAAGGAGGCGCCTTAACCCTCTGCTGATAAATGAAGGAGGTTTTTTAGCCATCACAATTCAACAGCCTCTTGACAGTGTTGCTTTTTCTTCTACTGTCCTTTCAGGCTATGAATGAGGTCGCAAGAGTTTGATGAATAAATCTTTGCCCTGTAGATGCATCTCAGGCTCAAGATCACATTGAGAAGCAGCTGTCTTCTCATGTGGAGCCAAGAATTGTCTTCTGAGATGCTGATATGTTTCTTGTCCTTGTAAAATCCATCAATCACTGTAAAACACCTAAAATCAGCTTTAGATTATGGTCTATGTATTGCTAAGACTTAAGGGTGTATAAGTGGCGCGACTTAGGGCTGTGACCAACTTTATTAGTAGAGTGGGAGGTCTGTTATGATTGGTCTATAGTAGATGGAGGTTGTTGGCTCTTGGATAGTTTGCCAAGGGTGAAATGTCTTAAAGCGCCACTTCCTAACTTAGGGGAGACTGTTTGAATAGATTTGAATTGTCTCTTTAGAGTCGATGGGCGTAATAGTATGGCCGAGGTTAGGTAGGATTTGCATTGAGGTTTCATCTATTCATGGGTAGACCGAAAGGTAAGAGGTAAAAATTTATGGGTGTTTCTCTCACCGGCAAATTTGAAATATTTGGATCTACTTCGTTGGAAAACTAGGCTGCTACAACTAGTCATCACTACAAGTAAAAAATACCGATGACTAACACAATATATAGAGAGGGAACTCCTAAACAAAGATATATCAAACTATTGGGAACTATAAACAAGTCGATGAGCATGTGCAAAGGGAAAATCGAAACAAGATCTCTTCTTTGTATTAAACCAATCACTCCAATCAATCAGTATTCCATAGAAAAGCTTCACAATAAGGGTTTGAAAACTTTAAATAAGCAGGGCATACCATGAATCATATTTATAAGCTAAAATACTAATCATCCATGAAACAAAAATAAGTTTTAGTGGGCCTAAGGAGCAGTCAAGAATTCCTTAAGATGAACTAAAAGAAGAAAACATCAAAACTATAGCAAATAGGAGGTTTGAGGTGCTTCCATGAGCATATCTCAACCTATACTTTTCTGATCTATAGCAAACAAGCAGACTAAAACAAAATGAGGACAAGAAAACATTAAAAATTTAGAAAAACATCACCATTCACCAAGCTATGGAATCCTGCAAGCAAGCTTCTCCAACATCAAGCCACACAAGCCATTCATTCACTTCATAAAACCAATATCTTGTCCAAGCTCATAAAACCATGTATTTCTCTTAAACACATCAAGTACCAACTATTTACATTGAATCCTCATGGCTTATATAACAAGCAAGGAGGAAGAGAGCTCACTAGAGCATCTAGAAGCCTATTGGCCAAAAATAAATATCCTAACTTGTCCTTGAGGCCTTACAAGGTCCAAGGCACAAAATATCTTCCAAAACATCTTTTCCAGACTAAAATAGAAAAAAAATTGAATTTTAGGCTCTACCATACATGAGGAAACTTGCCTAATGTACATTTTCTCAGTTACACACAGGAATGCAACATACTGTCTCAAAAACTTGAAAATTTTCCAGGAGCGCAGCACCAAAAAAGGTCTTTTTGCAACAGAGTTTTGGAGGCCTTCCCGATGTCGGAAAAGACTCCGTGATGGCCCATTGGAAATTTGTGGATGTCTACTTTCCAAATATACATTTTTTTCCTCAAAATAACCTCTTCAAGTTTCCCAAAAAGTTGCAAAATTCAAAGCTGCCAGGAGTGCAGCACCTGCTCAAAAAAGAGGGCAGAAAGGTGAAAAATTGGGTTTTTTGACTCTTTTGGGGGACCAAAACAACTCCAATTAAGCTGAAAATTGGTGAGCATACTCCTTTCATGATGGGGAATCCAAAAATGTAAGCTTCTCCCTCTGAATATGCCCTAGGAAAAAGCGCAACACCAAGGGTGTTGCGTTCTTAGGCTTGAAAATTTGCAAAAAACAAAAACTTGTTCAATTCTCCCCAAATTTGGTATGTAGGTGCCTCAAGGGTCTTTAGAGGCCTATAGAGAAACTTGGGCCAAAATACCAAGCCTAGCTTGGTCTTGTTCATCATTTGGTGACGGGCCCTTATCTTGGACAGTTTTGAGCTTTTGCCTTGCAAAGTGATTTCTCCGTTTGTAATGCTCATTCATCCTTCTTTGCAAGCTCAAGTCTTTGCTGGCCTTCTCAAATTTGGCCTCTAGATGAAGATTGGCTCTCTCAAGCCATGCTTCCTTGTTATGCTCAATTTCCATGGCAAGGAGTTCGGTGAGGGGAAATTGTTTTGCTTGGGCTGATTCTTCCTCTCTTTGCTTTGCCAATGCTCTCCTAAGACCCATAGTCTTAGGCCTCTTTCTAGCTTGCCCCTCTTCCTCATCATCTTCCTCATAGGCACCCATGTATTCCTCCAACTGCACTTGTGACCTTTGAGCTTCTTTCCTATATTTTAGTGCCCTTGTTCCATAGATGGCCAACTAGCCACTCATTTTTTTGTTTTTCACTTGGAGGAAGTGAATGAGATCCTTCGATCTTTCTAGCTTAGCCTCCAAGTATTTAATCTGTGCATTCTGGTCTTGTAGAAGGGAGTTCACTATCCTTGTTTCATTTTCCTCATCACTGTCTATGTGAATGTGTTCAAATTATCTTTCTTCCTCATGATTTCCTTCTTCCTTCTTCAATTATTTTTTTCCTTTGTCCTTCAATGGCTTTGAGGATGAGGGCATGGCCCCTTGCCTTTTGGAGGCAGCAAACACATGCCTCCTTCCCTTTTGATAAGTGATGGTGAAAGGTGCCATAATCTCTACTTGAAAACTTTGATCATTTACAATCTTAGGACTGTCTTCTCCTTGAAAAATGCTCTCTGTGTGTAAATCCTCCCTACCTTGCTCTGGGTTGTCCCTTTGTTCAACATTTTCAACACACTTCATGGTTTCATCACTAACAGGACCTTCAAAACTGCCATGTTTTGTTTTTGCATTGTTAGAGGCACCTATGTTGGTCATTTCTTTACTTTCATGACTGTCCTCCTTTTGATATTTAGGTCCAATGTCTTCATTGTCAATATCACTCTTTATATCACTATTAACATTGTTTGTAGTGTCAATGCTTTGGGCACCTTCATTGGTCTCTTCATTACTGTGAGAATCATTCCCTTCTTCATTAAATGAGTTCCTTTGACTGATTTCTTCTTCACTTCCCTGTTTATTGTCTTCATTACTTGGCCCTTTGTCATCATTTCCTTGCTTATTGAAAACAATTTTAAAAACTATTTGTGGGCCGTTGTTACACCATTTTTTGGTCATCTAACCTATTATTATTAGATGGACCCAAGTACACCATGTAAGACCAATTTTACCCTAAGTAAAATTTCTTTCACTATGTGAAATAACTTAGTAAAACACATTTGTTAAGTTGTTTATGGTCTAAACAGGAAACTCCAAAAGGAAATAATAAACAAATCTATATTTGTTTGTATTTCCTCAAGGAATAATTAGTTAAACACCAATTTAATTATTATTCATGGTCATATTTAACCCAAAACAAGGAAATTAATTAGATAAATCCTTATTTATCTTATTATTTTCTAGGAATAATTATTTAAATCTTATTTAAATAATATTCATTGTTAAATATGACTTAATCATTTATAAATAATTAAGTAAATAATTATTTATTTAATTATCATTCAACCACTTCCTTAAAATAATAAATAAATCATTTATTTATTTATTATTTACAAATAATTATTTCGGGTCATATTTAACCCAAAACAAGGAAATTAATTAGATAAATCCTTATTTATCTTATTATTTTCTAGGAATAATTATTTAAATCTTATTTAAATAGTATTCCTTGTTAAATATGACTAAATCACCCACAAATAATTAAATAAATCATTATTTATTTGATTATCATTCAACCACTTCCTTAAAATGATAAATAAATCATTTATTTATTTAGTATTTACAAATAAAGGGATTTGACCCAAGTCAAATACCTTTTCCCTCCAACAAATATAATAAAATATTCCATAAAAGGTGGATCTAGATTTGGTTAATATTATTTTAATCATACACCAAGATCTAGAATGACCCAATATTTTGTTATAAATAGAAGGGTTTTCTCATTCATTTGTCACCTTTCATTGCATTAGATCACTCTAGATCTATACTCTTGGTCTGACTTTGAGCCATTATCATTGTCACATTCTTCATCATTTGCTTTGTGAGCTCCCTTTGAGTTCTATGTTTGTCTGGGTTTTCTACACCAACAAAAGAGAGAAGTTTTAGATCTGAAATGCTGAGGACTTTCAAGAACCCATCCCATTGAGGAGAATTGGAAACACCTTTCTTGTTTTCCTCTCAGGTGCCCCTTTAATATAAAAATTCTTTCAAACATATTGTTCTTGTCTTATCTATTGGATGCATGGAGCAACATTTCATTTTTACTGCTTAATGTCTTTTTATGCATAGATCTGGATTTGTGCAACTTTATTTGGATCAAATAACTGCAGATTTAAAGATATTGCGCCCACCGATGTTAGGGCTATTTGTTATGTGTAGATGAAGTGGTATTTTTTTGAAAAAATATTCGTAATTGGGTCAGCTTGCCCTCATTTTTGTCACAATCACGATCGTCTATTGCTTCCTCGGCACTACATGATGTAGTGTTTTCAATTTCAATTTCCATCTTCACAAGACCCATTGATCGGACTTGTTAGCTCATCATGGGATTTAGTGATCGTAACCTTTGTTTTCTTGCCCACCGTCCTTTTCTTTGGAGAGGCTACCGTTTCCGTGTCTTTATAGCCTTCCTCTTCATTATGAGACCCATTTCTTTGCCTCCTTGACCATCATATGTATCACCGTCTCCACCTCTATTTTTTATTCTTCATCTACATCCTCATCCCCTGCTACTACTTTGAATTTTTTGTTCTTGGCCATCACCTTTTCTTCTTGGGCATCTCCCTCTTCTTCATTTTATTCTTCATCTTCATCATCTTCTTTATCCTCTCCTCATCTTCATCATTTTCTCCTTTATCTTCGCTCTATCTTCTTTATCCTCTCCTCATCTTCACTCATCTTCTCCCTCACCGTTTTGTTCATGATCATCACTCTCTCCCTTATCTTCATCATTTTGATCATCACTCTCTCTCATCTTCTCATCATCCTCTCTCTCTTTCATCTTTATCACCCTCTCTCTCACTCGTTTTTTTCGTCTCGATCATCACCGTTTTTCTCTTTCAAGGCCCCCACTATTTTCTTCAAGGCCATCAATGCGTTTCTTCATGATCATATTTTTTTAGGGGAAGGCAAATGAGGAGGGTCTCGATTGAGGGAATAATTTATGTGAAGAAGATGAACCACAGGTTAGTGGGGGGTGATGGAGGCGAGTGAGGAGGATTTCGAGATGATGATGGAATACTTTCAGTGGAGGGATGGGTCGTGGGAGTTGTGAAATCATCATGGGCAATAAAAACCTCCCTGTGGAAATGCCTTGTTGTTATATCTGGTATGAGACAATTACTTGATGAGGGAATGGTGAAAAAGAGGCTTCGACATTTGTTGGGATGGAGGCCTTTTTTGCATGATGGAGGACATTTTCTCAATGCTTTCGCGAACGGTAGTAGGGCATGCGTAGCTTGGTTCCCGTGAAATGCATGAGTAGTCTAATATGATAGGAATAGACTCGGAGAACCTACCTTCACAAGTGAATTATTTCATGATAATCTTCTACGAGGAGTTCATATATGTCCTGATAGATGAGAAAAAGGGAAAATGGTTTTACAATGCCACTGACAAATCGTCAGGTTTTTTGAAGAATGGACGATAATGGCTTAAGTCAAGATGCTTCTATTTAAAAACCACCTTTCTCCTATGCTGGGCATTCCAAAGGGCTCTCGCAGATGGCCCTCGGTGGTTAACTCAAATCTTACCCCCCGCTAGATGTACTTTATGCCCGTGAAATTTTAAGGCAAATAACTTGATGTCAATCGGGGGTGACTTTTGATCTCTTGCACTTTGTTACATGAAAACTCATAGCACCCTAACTCTTGGAACAAAAGGTGAAGAAGGGAGGCTATCGGTTCTGCAGTGTTTATGCGGTTCTAACCTATTGGGCATTCCTCCCTTCTTCTCGTTGTTTTCTCGGGACTTGTCTCTTCATATTAGGTCAAACCTCCCTTCTCGAGACATGGTGTTTTTCTTTTACCCCCTACCTCAAACCTTAAGGAGAAATTATTTTCTAGAAAAGTAATGTGGGAAAAAAGGGGGTCAAAGAGATGCTAAGTTTTCTAGCAAGGTCAAGATACTTAGCAAAGAGTAGGTTAGGTGCCATTTTTTTTCAAGTTTTCCCCTATGCTTTTCGACTATAAATTTTAAACCTTCTCGCACCCTTATCTCTTGTAAAATCATGAAGAGGTGATAATAGTGAAAAATACCTCTTAAAAATGACTTCCACGAAGACAAACCGGCTTTGCTGGAGCTTTCCGGGAAATCCGCGCCTCTCCGAATGCTGGCAACACCGCATTTTTTTGCCAGGTGGAGCATAGCATCCCGGGTAGGGCCGAACGAAGTTTTGTTCCGTGTCGCACGCCCATGGTAGGAGCACAAAGGTCCTCGGGCGTGTGGCTCGCACGCAAGCAGGTCGAGGCGGCGCACCGGGCGCGGTGGTAAATGCATAGCACTAAGGGTGCTCTGTCACTCTAAATGTGGAGCTTCGGGTGAGGAAGTGGTGGCAAGAGCGAAGAACCGGCGCGTGGCTCGTGCAAATGTTTGAAAAACACATGCTAGATGCGCAACACCTCCTTGGTGATCCGCGTGCACCTCAGAGTCGTACCTTCTACACGCCGGGAAAACCGCAGAGCACAAGACAACCCTCTACAGTGCATAGCACGTAGTGTAAAATTGCACTAGAGGAGGCTACGTGCACGTAGCACGGCTCTACAAGAGTGCAAGACACCGAAAATTTTTGCGAGAGATGCCCTGTGCCGAAACTTTTTCACTTTGGTTTCCCTGCAAAAGGTCAAATGAGGGGGGGGAAAGGAGGTAGTTGTAGTATTTATAACTTCTCTTTTTCTGAAAGAATAAAATCCTTGAAAAACCCCCTTTTCTAAAAGCTTCTTTGCACTTTTTCTTTTCTTTTTACCTTCTTTCCCCTTCACCAATGCCTCTAATCTGTCTTTACT
Source organism: Pinus albicaulis (assembly GCA_034641835.2). Classification (NCBI taxonomy): domain Eukaryota; kingdom Viridiplantae; phylum Streptophyta; class Pinopsida; order Pinales; family Pinaceae; genus Pinus; species Pinus albicaulis. Next base: position 661,140,780 of record CM076584.1, on the reverse strand, counting down.
ATCACTTTTTTTACCACCTGCCTTTTCTTAGCACTTGGGCAATTGGTTAGATCTATGATGACTCATGCTTGTTGTGGACACTTATTGATTGATTTAAAATTATTTTTTCCTTCTATATCCTTTGAAACAAAGTCGTGACTTTTTATTTTTGAGAAAATAAAGTCTTGAGTTGATCTCGTTTATGTTAGTGAAATGGCACATAATGCCTCAAAATCCCTTTCTTTGACCTTTCTCAAACCTAAGAATTTGTCCTTTGATCTAGTGGGGTTGATGACCTTTTTTCCCAATCTTAGAAGACAGCTAGGGAATTCCTCTTTTTTTCGAAAACCCGCTATTGTTGATGAAGGATGTTCTCTTTGCCACTTATCATGCCTATTTGTTCATTATCCCAATTTTGATTTTTTAGGGAGATTTAGTAAGACAAACAAAGTTGTCTTTGGAGTCTTCAAAAAGGAAATATTCATTTGAATTCATTTCTTATGCCAAATAAAGTCTCAAGCGAATGCTTATTTTTGGAGGGTTGGAGGAAAATCTTTAACCTTTCTTAACCAAAATAATTTTCCATCATGGTCAAATCGCTATGTATTTGCATATCTCAACTAAAAACACACTCTACCGTTTTCTTCATGAGGTCAGACTGCTTTCGATTCTATCTCTTACTCTTTTCCTCACCATGGCTTATCCGATAGTTTTATTGGTATATTTTGTAGGAATGTGGCAAAGGTCAGATCATCGACACTAAACCTACTTCATGGTTGAGGCCAAAAATCCCTTCAATGATCTCTCTTTCGATCGTTTCGAGCAATGTTTTCTTATGTAGCATCGACCTTTTTGAGATCTCGCGACAAACTTTTTGATGGGCGTGCTTCATATGATTTTATCATGTTAGATCATGATTCTCCTTTAACCTTCAGCCTGTGTACCTATTTACTCAATCATATATGAAATCTTCAGTTAGTTCTTTAGATCTCCTTCCACGCTTTTTTTTCCAGTTGTTTGACTAATTACCAAGCATTCCCTCGTAATGCTGTAGATATGGTATATTGATTTCTCTCTCGCAGTTTATTGCCGGATCTAAGAGGGTGCCTTTTGAGGTTTTTACAGTACATATTAGAGGATAATGGTAAACCTCAAATCCGTGTTCTCTCGAATTTACGTATGAATTCCTATGGAAGTAATGTGAATGAGAACCATGATAGTGCACCGACTTCCAAGAAAACGCTATTTGATTTATTTTGCAAGGTTTTGTAGAATGGGTTTTATGACTAAAAGTTAAAACTGTTTTTGAATGAAGATACAGTAGGTTTCGACACTTCACTTATGCACCACCATCGTAGATAACTACACACTTTTTTCTTTGCTTCAAAGGGTTTTAGACAGATCTTTGAAAGCTCCATTGCTTGAGGCACATGGTGAATAGGGGAAAAATGTTTGGTTGAATCTCAAGTATGACAAGGGATGAGAAATAAAAGGCTTTGAGGAAAAATGAGACAGAGGTTATATGCAAGTGTGGCAAATATAGAGAGAGTGAGGGATAGGAGAGTCCAGATGGGGTATTTATCTCGGATAAGCAGATGGCCATGCCCGAACAAGAGAGGAGGGATAGGGGAAAGTCTTTTTGAGGACATTTATAGAAGACACAATGATTCTTGAATTTTGATTTCTAGAAATCCGAGACAAAGAATTTAGTCATCTGAAACAAGTGAAAATTACTAATGACTAACAAGTATAGTTTTGGTTGAAGACACACTCTTCGAAAAATTTGTTCAAGCCGCTACCTCATCATGGCAACCACATCAAAGAATATGACATCACCTCCTCAAATCTTGGAACAGACAGACCTCCTATCTTAGTGGGGGTGTTTATTGTTCATTCATGGTTATTTCCATCCCCAAATGCAGCATGATTTTTTCATAGTCGTATATCAACAAGCATGGGCTTTTAAAGTTTTTTTAAATGTAATAAAGTGTATTAGAGTCCTATTAGGTTTCAAATTCCTAAAAAATATTTTATTTTTGGTTAGTGAAGGTGTCATTAGAGGTATTCGAAGTTTTGGTCTCACTGCATAGACTCACTGTCAAAAAGTGTACCTAAAATTTATAAACAAGAGATAGATGATATGGAGATAGGGTCGATGGAGTGTTATATTGCAGACTACTGCATCATATTTTTTATCGTAAAGAATATATAGTGTGGAAGCGTACTTCTTTTGTTACCCCGAGATTCATCGTATTCTTATATGTATTCATGTCTTTGCATATGTTCGTCACACCTATATTCACGATTCTAGTTGTGTGATTACTTGGAATTCATGGTCAACGCTCCAACTTCATTTGATACGATCTAGTTTGTTGTAAATGTTATGTTTCATTAGAATACACATTCCTCAACTTCCATGATAGAAGTTCCATATGTTACCGGGTTTTAATACTAACTCCATATAAGCCCAATGGTAGTTATTTGTTTGCATATTTCACCGTGCAAAAATACATTTAAAGTCCATTTAAAGAGTTAGCCATATATTGATCTTTATTTACATTATACTCTATATTTATCCTTGAGAGATCCTCCTCTTAGGCTTGAAAGGCTAAGTTCTAGCTAAACATAGGTATAGAAATATTTACTTTTGAGTGGATTGTTGAAGTAGCCCATCACGGCCCTTCAATTCCATGATAACATACGATCTTGAAAGAAGAAGCAAGCAGTGAATAAGATGACCCACCCAAAGAGGGCAACAAAAAACTCAAGGGAAGAGAGAAGAAAATCCCTCTTATACTCATTGCGGAGAAAGAAGACTCATGATGAGGAGAATTGTCTGAAAATTGTATCCATAATTGAGGTATGAAGAGGAACAAGAGAAAAGAGAAGCATCAAGATAGTGTCAATCAGTACAGCAAGACCAAGAATTTGAATCAAATGATGATGAGAAGATCGCAGAATCGTAGGATTTTTTGGGTATTGGATCTCAATTGACATGGGATCGCACTCAGTGACAGTGAGGATGAATATTGCAAGAGCGTGGGATCACAAAAGATGTACATATTGACTTGGGTTCGATTTTCAGGGAATGAGACAAAGATTTTAGCATAGATGTTGTTCTAAAATGATGGCACCCAAATGTTGCATGGCTCCAAGTAGCTCTAAGAGATCAACCAAATAATCCAACGAGAACAGAATGTTAACTGAAGTCTCATACATGATGTAGAGAAAAGGAGAAACATAGGTTGTAACTGTCATTAAAAATCCCGAAGTGAGGAGTCTTTGGAAAATTTGGCAAGATGAAAGTTCGGTGTAGAAAGTGATTATCAATTTCATGTATATATTTATGATGAATATTTTGCTTCTTTTAAGAAACTTATTCCGACAATTAGTATTTAAATTTTTCTGAAGAAAATTGAATGATCTAGGAAAGGGTCTCGACATTAATAAGCGAAGGCAATTTGAATCTCATGAAAGGGGAGGAATTTCTCATTATAAAAAGGACTTGGTATAGGTCATACAGCATGGGCTGGGGAATGTCTCCTAGATATATAGTGACCCAACCGAATGATAGATGATTAGAGAACTTCATCAAAATCATAGTGATAGTGAGGATTACATGAGCACTTATCAGAGGTAGCACCAGGAGTATGAATTCCCAAGACAATCCAAAAAGTTTGAGAAGAAAGAATCATGGTAGTTACTACGACATGGGAGGTGGGACACCGCAGTATTTGCCATGTGTTAAATACTCCATGCCCTGACATCACCCTTCAAAGAAACTAGTTAGTGAAGATTTTCAACAAGTGTTTTTAATCCACCACAGGGAGATAACCCATTCACTTTGTTGAGAAAGAGACATTTTACTAGATGATAGAGCTTATCATAGTTGACATCTCTGTAAATAATGTGATTATCGTATGAATTGTAAAAATGATGATGTGTTTTCCATTGCTTATTAAATAAAATGGTGATGTTTCCTTCCGCATTTTATTGATAGTTGGGGTTTTGGTTTCTATTATGATGTAAAACTTGATAAAAGAGTGTGTTAGTAGTAAACTCTTGGAAAGGCATGAGGTTGTTTCTGAGTCATAGTGTGCAATGCAAAGCAAAGAATGTCGCATAGATATCATTGACCTGCATATGTTGAAAGTCATGGCTTTGACAAGGACGCATACTGTGTTACATAGATGTGTTCATGATTTTGGTGGAAAAGAAAAGCTCCTTAGCTGGGGGAGGAATAATCCGTGTGGCTCCATAAATGCTTAGAATTCAAAAGTGGCTTTAGAAAAGCTCATAAAAGTTAAAATTAGACTGGATTGAAGTGGGAACTAGGGTCATCTCAAATACCTCATTGCAATATTTCCAACGACATAAACAACACCTTAATTTGAGTTTGTATGTGAAAGTTATGGCTACCAACATTTTGGTCAAACTAGGCCCTAATGGGAGCCACTAATGAGGCAACAATTTGGAATTTCTCTATGCATGGATTTCGACCACCCAACAGGGAAATTTTTCTCCTATTTAATTTGATATGTGACCCCAAATTTTTCCGAAGGATTTTTTAACTAATTCACTTTATATATGGAAAAAAAATATTAAAAAATAGGTGGCGCGCCACCAACCCCACCACCAATCAACCATATAAAATTATTGTAATCAAATGGTTGGAAGGTGGTCAAACCCCGCCAACCCACACACACACACACACATATATGTGTTGTAGACCACACATAATAGCCAACGCATTTCTGGGAGACCTAGCGAGATTTAAACCCGATCCAAATCGTGGTCTCATTTGCGTCCCGCAAAAAATGGGCGGTCTCATAAAAAAAATAAAACAACGTGGAAAATGGTGATGCCAAATGTGGGTTTCCGCAGGTTGGACCCCTAGACCTCCCAAACCAATGCTCTAATTATATGCTGCTGCACCAACCCGGCCAATGACCCTTGGTTGAAAACTTCCCCACAAAAAAACTCTATTAAAAAATTACATTTCTGTCCAACAGAGGAGGGTGGGAAGATGGAGATCCGACTTTCAAAGAACTAGGAGCGTAACCAGAGAGTGGAACCTTAACATTGGGTTCCATGGAGTGGAAATTTGATGCAAAGTAGGTATAATTTTTATGTCGAGATGATTCTTTAGGGGGTCCGTAAGTGCTAGTGTCGTAAATGGTCGACTTTATAGTCATTTTTCATGAATTTTTATCCGGAATTCAATGGTGGAGTCCATTTCTTCAACATAGGTGTGCATTTTCAGGCCACCCCTTAAATTTGAGGTATAATATTCCTTTTCTACATGCATGCAATTTTATTTTTGCTAAAAATTAATGAATGTGTCTTTCTCACTTTGAGCGCATCCCGGAAAATGTAACTGCACACTCTAAGTGAACTCCGTTACCAATCCGTTGTGTTTTCCTTCTCATGGTTTCCTTTCATTTCTACCTATTTCATGTGATATTATTTCATGGTTACATGCACTTTTATGTGCAATTCTTTATGCATCTTTGATGTGAAAATATCTCGATAATTGTTGAACAATGTTGTTAATTTCTAAAAATCTGCAAGAAAAATCACATCTCTAGACACTTCTTATTTAACTCATCATAAATATCATAGTGCCTTTTTGCATTTGAATAACCAAAGAAGATGCATTTCAACTCCTTTCATCAAGATTGCTCTCTCTTAGTGTTGTCGCTATGACAAACACCCTCTAAAAAAATTTGCTAAACTTGAATTCGGAGCACACCGAGGACCTTATGATCTGGTCATTCCATGGTCATTTCATCATCAACTCGATATTATTTTAAGCATTCAAGTCTTCTTCTAAAATTTGAAGTGTCAAAGTCACTTACTCACACATGCTCAAACTCTTGATGAATTCGAAAATTCACTTCTTTATATGTAAGCTTAGATAAGCATTGCGCTAAATTCTTAAAAGAAAGACTTGAAGAATCTCTAGGAGCAGCTCTTGCATATTGCTTAGTAAATTAAATTGCATAACCTATGTCGACAATCAATGCACACTCTCCATTGATAGTCTATCTCTCACATCAGCTTTCCAATGTACTATTGCCCCGTGAGTTTTTCTCAACTTCGTTGATTTTTCACACCTTTGTTTTCACAAATGTCGCTTTCACTTTTGTGGCAATCAATTTTTTCTTGATTTCTCTTTAACAAGTGTTTTTTTTCACATTTTATTTGCTATGGCATGTGTCGCTTTCAATTTCTTTTTAGTTTTTGCAAGTGTCAAGCTTTCATGTTTTATTACCGACGTATGTGTCATTTTGATTGTGTTCGCGTATCGCATGTGTCACACTTTTTCCATACTACCAACTGCACAGCGCAATAGAAAACTATTCCCCGCTTTATATGGCCCTATATATCATAAGAATATATCCTAGAAAATTTCCCACAACTTAGCGTAGCTTTGATAAGTGCCGACACTTGTGTCGCAAAGCTACAATTTAACTCGTCGCACATAGAAAAAAAGTATCGATTTGTTGTAATTACAAGGTACACATGATGCCATTTAAGTAATATTCATATTCTTTGCTTGTGTTTGATGCTATACATGTTTGTGGTCCTATTTTGAAACTCTGTTTGCATGTCTTGTTCCTTCTTGTTCCATTGATCCCACACTTAGCTTATTTTCAAGATTTTTCTCGTCCTCACCTTTTGCATACTTAGACTCCAAGTCCGTGGAAAAGTGCATAAAACTTTTATAGTTAGTAGTCATGGATCCATTACCCTTTGAAAATATGTAATTACACCATCCCAAGGGCCTCCTCATTCGAAGCCATCATGTAATCTTGAACTACAATATCTTAGTCCCTATTGGGATGCATAAGTCATTCTTGCGAACAAGACAGACTCCTCCCAAGCATGTCCTACGGAAAGCTAGCAACAAACAGACAAACAAAACTATATTTCTCTAGATATATTACGATTATAATTAAATGCTATAAAGGCTTAATGATCCTACCTTTTATCCCATGCTTGTTTGTAGTAGTAGTCCATCAATGCTCCTGAAAGAGTTTCCTTCGAAGATCTTGGACGAATAAGTCGTTCTTGTGGACAAGATAGACCTCCCAAGTGTCCTATGGATAGCTAGCAACAAATGGACAAATAAGACTATCTTTCTCTAGATATATTACGATTCATAATTAAATGCTATAAAGGCTTAACAATCTTACCTTTCGCATCCAACGCTTGTTTGTGGTAGTAATCCTTCAAATGTTCGAAAGAGTTTCCTTCGAAGATCCGCAATCACAAACAAACAAAAATCAAATAGCACCCGCATATCATATATTCATAAATCATATCTATTATGGTGATCAAGGAATCCATAAAATAAACCAATCAATTGACAACACTATTGAGAAAAAACGGATTTATTTGTATTAACTTAAATAAAGAAGAGCCTTACAACCATGTCTCCATTTCGATGTCACATAGAGTCTTCCCTTGGGTCCTGCAAATGCAGGCATTTCCTTTACTCCGACTCAGCTCCCTTGCACTCTTCCAACCAAGATACATACAGATGTATGTAATCTTTCCCACATGAAATCTCAACTAAAAAAGGGTCTAAGTTTCAACAACACTTCGCCTCCAAAAATACTAAAACTTCAACTCATCAATTGTCAAAGTCTCCATCAATTGTAACCCCTCGAGGCTACCCTATGCCTCTTCTTTATAGTAGAGAAGAGGAGGTTACTCAGCTCCATACAAGAAGGGATAGAATCCTCCTTCAAAGGGTTTAGTTCCTTACATCAAGGGGTTAGCTCCTTAATGGGTGGGATGCATGAACCTAAAAAGAGCACGTACTTTTCCACCGGCAGAATGTTTGAAGCTTCACAAATGACTCAAACCGAGCTTCTAGATTACTTGCGCCTTTTTAATCTTTTTTTACATGGGTCCGCACTTTGTGAATAAGAAGAAAGTGTGCTTGGCTACACATGATTTATAGCCAACAATTGCGAGACCATAAGCAAAACTAGAGAAAGTGTGGTACCAAAGTTTTAAGGCTTTTACGAGCTTTTCTCTTAGTTTCAAGGCTTGACTTTAGGAACTTTGATGTTGTAGACTTCTAAGGGAGTACTAAAATGTCATGGTGACAAATTTTAGTGTAACATGATTGCCCCCTAAAGCTTCGAAGTTTGAGATAATCTCAAGAGTGAAATTCTTTATCATTTCAAGGATTAGACTATGGACACCCCAATCTAAACCCCTATAAAAACATTCAATGCAAATCATATATATATATATATATATATATATATATATATATATCATCACCGAGGTAGGTATTCCCTATACTCGCATCAAAAACTAACTAAACTTGTTTTGATACGTAAATGATTTTAATATTACATCAATATTGTAGACACGCCAGATGGACGCATACCTATCCGTAATGAATCGTCTATCGCATAATGAATAATAAAACTCCTTGTAGTCCTGATGGTGGAAACTAGATCTAGGGCTCTTGATTTCTCGCTTCCCAAACTAGTACGATTATATCCATGTGATTAAATGTAAGCCAAGTCGAACATGGTAGAAACCACTTGATTACGAAATCAATGATGTGAACTGCTAACAAGTCCGATAGAAACCACCAATAATGACAATGGCTCTCAAAGTACTCAAGCAAAATCCATGAAATGTGAATAAGTGATCTCGAAGTCAAACATTTCACTGAATCATTCGATCAAAGGTCAATGATGCAACTTGTCGTCGAAGGCGAGAAAACCTACCATTAAGGCATGCAACATTCCAGAAGATATTGGACTTTGAATACTCTAGCATCAACTTCCTAGTATGATGAGCCGTCGTTGATAGAAAGTGACTCCGTCAGTAAGCAAGCTTACAACATGAAACCATAGATCAAGTTTTAAAGAAATTTTTGCAAGTGCCCGACTCAAAGGATGTTCAATGCGAATGGAGACAAATGTTTAGCAGTATGAATGGTTTATTTGACCGACCTCTCGAACACATAATCATGACACCGCGTATGGTTTGGTGACAGCTCTCAAGCTAATACCCGTAAACCAAATCAAGACCTTCAATATGATTTGATTAACTGATAGGAAAAAAAGGATTTCCCAACCTAGGTGGAAGTGCAACATAAAAGTGTCGTGTTCAAGGGTGGTGTAATGCTTTTTACAAATCAAAGTATAACAAATGAATCACTGCTTTTTCTCTTTTCCCCCACCATTTCTAGCAAGTGCCTCTTTTATTTTTGACAATCTTGAGGAGCATAACATTTTCTTGGTTATAAGCTCATCCTCTCGGATGAGTCCAACTTAGTTTAAAATCGAACCCTTAAGAAGGAGTGTTCCGTTCCCGTTTGTAATCGATAGGGGTCCTTTATTGTTAAATTTTAATGAGTCCAATATAGAGAGAAACTCGGTGTTTTTCTACTTTTTAGGGAGTCGAAGAAAAAAAACTTAAGAAAAACTCCATGGGTGTTCTTTTTCATAAATTTAGTCTCTCACCTCAAAAAAGGATAAAATAATGCAAGAGAGAACTCTATTGACCATGATTAGTCAATGTATTCCTTTTTCGTAAATAGTCCATTTCAAACTTTAAAAGGGGTAAACTTATAATGAAAGGATCTAACCAGCTCATTTACTTTAACGATTTTAAATAGTCAAGTACTCAACAATCTTTTCATTTTTAGAGAGTTTGAAAAGGGCTTAAAAGAGATTTTAATCCAATGTTTCACTTTTTTGTAAGTTTTAATGAGTTCAAAAAAAGTGATAAAAATGTACTCATGGTTTTCAATTTTTTCATAAGTTTTAATGAGTTCGAAAAAGTGATAAAAATTGTACTCATATGGCCGACTTTCAATTTAATTTATGATCGTGAAAAGATCTGAAAGAACTCGACATTTTCATTTACATTTTACGAGCATGAAAAGAATAGCAAAAGAAGCTTGGGATTTTCATAATTTTAACAAGTCTTGAAAATAATAACCGAAATGGACTCAAGATAGGTTTCATTTTTACAAAAGCTTGAAACAGAAAACTATGCTTCAGAGTAGGTTTGTTTGATTTTTTGCACAAGCTTGAAACAAAGGAAAAAAACATGCTTGAAAGTGGTTTCATTTTTTACACAAGCTTGAAATGTGTAGGAAAACTGTGCTTGAGAAAAGGTTTGCTTCATTTTTACACAAGCTTCGAAAACAAAGGAAAAATCATGCTTTCGGAGATAAGTTTGAATGCCCCCCCAAGCATAACTTCGCTAGAGCGCATGTCCCCCAAGCTTCATTTCATTCAACGAAGTAGACTATTGAGTTACTAAAAGCCGGATGGAATGAAGGTTCATTTAAGAGATCATATGAAAGACCCGACTCTAAAAAATGTAAGAAAATTATGCAAAATTTGAAATAACTAACCTAAATATACAACTTAACATTTACGAGATCTAGTCAAAAGACTCGACTCAATTAGGGGAGGATTTGTTTTCACTTTTTTAACGAGCTTTCGGACACAGAAAAAGAACTATGCTCGTAAGCAATGTGTTTCATTTTTTTTACGCAGGTTGACATAGTAAAGGAACTTTCCTCATACCTCGATTCATTTTTTTTTACGAGGTTGACTCGTAAACAAAACCATCCCCGCCCTAGATGTTTCATTTTTTAACGAGGTTGACATAGTAAAAGAATTGTCCCTCAAATCTACTCTCTACAATCTACCCATATAACCTACCGATTCATTTTTTAATGAGGTTAACACAGAAAAGAACTCGTCCTCATGGCCCACTCGATTCATTTTTTAATGAGGTTGACACAAGAAAAGGAACTTTCCTCTTAGTGACCTTATCATGGCTTCCAACTCGAAGAAAGACATGTCAAGGTACACTCCTTGATCATGGCTTCCAAAAGCGTCTCTCTATCGCATGGAAGAACAATTCTCCGGAAGGAACACATGTCAAGTGACTCAAAAGGGATAAGAACATCGCGTTCAAATAATCCCATGTAGAGTTTTCCATGTCAATTACCTGGATCTAATTCAAAGGAAGTCGATCAAAAAGTGAGAGGCTCAAGCTAGACGGTCAGAATCGAAAAACATGTGGACCGGGTTGCCACATAGTTAACCCGTGGTGGGGTAGATACTCACTTGAAGTATTAGGAACATTCAGTGGATGTCAAATTATTGGTAGTTGAATCAAGACTAGGAAACGAAAGTTAGTCTATAGTCACTAATAACATTTCCATTGTGAGGGAAAGACATCACATCGAAAGAGTGTCGATACGACAACTTTCACTGCATAGACATAGTCTCACGCCCAAGGAGTAAAACTCAAATCCAAGAGGCCTCGAACTACCATAATATCAATATAATATCGCTTTTACCTTCCAAAGTAATAGAAAACTTAGGGAAGGATCCCTAAAGGTTCACTAATGGTTCTATTAAAAGCTTTCGTATTCTATGTAAATGGTGCACAAGCCGAGGGGAACCCAAAGCTCTTGCCAGCTGCAGGATAAAATAATAACATTTAGAGCACCTTCATCTACATGTGTGCGCATATGTTCATACCACCAACCTTCACAATGATTTGGAAAGGCATGGATGAAGGAAGTCAAGGTTCCGTCTGGCCCATTCCAATCAAAGGAAAAGACCTCTCGTACTTGGAGGGAGTTCTCATAAGGAAATGTGAAATTCCCCCAAAGATAGAAGAATATGATGTAACAAGAAGAACCAGCAGTGGTATGAAGTTCACTCCTCTTTAGGAGAGTGGGATCTACCGAATGTGAAATTGAATCGACCACTTGATCAACTAATGTATCATCAACTCGAGTGATATGTGTTTCACTCTCCGAATGGAAGAGTGGGATCGACCGTATTTTGGAATTAGATCAATCCCTCCGCCGCATTGACGTTAGGTTGGGCAGAAATTTGATGGTAACCAATTGGAAGTTCTTGTCATGGAACAAGTAAGGTTTTCCAACAATTTTTAGGACTTCATCCATATGAGGGAAAATGTGAGTTTTATGACTCCCTTTGCATAACCTACAAGGAAACCTAACTCTTCTTGACCTTTTTCCCAAGAACCCGACTTCATCACCGGGTCGATGGATCAATGGTAAGTTATCAAGATTTTTCTGTACCATACTTCCAAGACCTTGGAATACCAGGACAATTGATAAGGAAGTGGTCACCCTTACAAAGTTTGCAAGGGAATTTGGGTTTACGTATGCATATTGGAGGTTTCCTCAACATTACTAACACTGTACTCATGGTTGGTTGGTTGACTTCTTCTTATTTTTGCTTCTTTCTGTCTTCTTCCCTGCTTTTCTTCTTCTTAATCCACTTGGTTAGTAGCATCAAGTGCTTTTACCAAGCTAAGAGAAGAAAGGGAGGAATAAATATTGGGCAAAGATGGTAAGGTCACATAGTGAAAGGTTTCAGGCGATGTTGAGATGGTGAATTTCGTTGAGGTGAAGCAATCGTGTTGAGGTGGAACAATTGAGTATTCTGTGCCAACGAAGTTGAAAATAACCATACTCAAAGAGAACCTATTGTCAGGAATCTAGGTAATGACAATGTAGCCATATAAGGAGGACCAACATTTCCAAAGTAAGGAAAATTACTAGGATTCTCAAGAGAAAGGGGTTCCTTGGTTGGAAAATTCTCGGGAACAGCTACTTCATTATATTCAACTTCGTGCTGAATTTTATTAACAATTTTAAAACTAAAATTAACAATTCACAATTCACACCTAACAATTAAAAATTCACAAATCACACCTATGGTCTCTTCTAGAAGTAAAAACAAACACAAATGAACATGCGCTATCAAATCTAGTGAGTCAAAACCTACACACAAACAAAGAGGATTCCCTAACACTAAAAACACGTAGCTTGGTGATGAAATCCAACATCATAGAATTTTAATGCAGAACATGGCTGCTGTAACAATTACCCCGACTAACTCCGGCTAATGAAAATGAAGACGTGCAAGTTTCTCCACTATGCCAGTCTCGAGTGAAGATAACCCTCCCGAGAGTCCAAGTGATTCTTGTGATCGACGCCTGCCTCGGTGCATGAAAAGGATCTTCCTCCACCGTCACCTTAGGAAAGAATCCTATAGATTATAGGCCACTAAGGTTACCAACGTAAAACAAATATACTCCGGGAGAACAGCTACACGATCCGATACACACGCAAGGGCAAAGTAACAAAGCTCAATCCCCTTAGTCCCTTGACATAATCCACAGCTGTATACTGACATGTGACCCTGTGCTCCTCGACAATGGTCAATCCAAGGTTTTACCATTTTTAATACGTGTATATCTTCTATCGTTCCCATGATGAGGAAGGATTGATTACCTCACTAGTTCAGTAGTATGATCTTTGTGCTTGATTCCTTTAGGAGGAGCTTCCTAGAGCATACATGCTACTATTGGAATTTTCCTACCGCAAGATCAACTACTTGTTTGTTTTACGTCGTCTTGGAGAGTTAACTAAAACCTATTCCAAGACACTAGCCCGAGCTATGTTGCAGGGAAAGAGCCCTAAAAATGTAAAAATTACTAGATGAATTTTAATTAAGCGTTGTAGTTATTTAGGTCGTTATTACCTGAAGGGTAAAATGGATATGAAACCAATGGTGTTAGTGACCTCGACCCAAAATTGAATGCAATCGAATATGATAATGTAATATTTTTCAATTCGATGAATCCCTAACTAAAGTAGGGAGATGGTTTCCATTCACTTCCAACAATGCAAAAAAATTGATAAATAAGAGAAAATATAACAAATTCTCTAATGCACTAATTTCATCAAGAAAAAACTAATGCTAATCAATTCCATATTTTTTATTTTTGTGTTTTTAAAACAAGCATACAAAAACATGTAAATTCAAATCAAAGAAACTAATCTAAATCTACGATTTATTTTTCAGAATGTAAACTATGCAAACTTGTAATCTATGCACAATTCACTTGAAAAGTATGCAAATGTAATCTATGCACATTTTTCTTTCATTCATATTCCGAAAATGAGAATTCTAATTATGGAAAAATGTGATCTATGCAAAAGAATTATCAAACAAAAGATGATTCTAATGTAATCTAAGAACAAATCAAGTGTAAGTAAAGAAAATTGGGTGAGAGCTCCAACGATCAAAAAATAAAAACACTCAAAGGCGATTAACACTCATACACAATTTAGTCAGCGAATGAGGGGGAAATTTTTTTTGCAAAAACAAAAGCAAAAAGATGAAAAATTGTGAAAAGACCGAGACAAACCTCCAAGTAATGACCAAAGGAAATAAAATTAAGAATTTCTCAAAAAAAGAGACTCAAAACACCCATTTAACTTAACGGGAGATTGATGAGATGAAAAATTTGCCGAAAGAAACTCATAAACAAGGCTTTTTGACATAAAAATACACGATCTAGGTAGATGCTAAGAGTCATAAATTAAATCTAGCCTAAGTCTCTAAAAGGAAAATTTAAGTTTTCATAAAATTTTCCTAGGGTCCGCGAAAGCTCCAAAGTAAACAGGACGTGTGATCGCATCGGTTACTCACGAAAAATTGCGAGATGCACCGCACCGTGCGTGAATGCGAAGTGTGGAGATCGTAAAATTCAAGAAAACAAAAGTTTTCAAAAAATTTTTCAAATACAAAAAAAATATAAATCTAAGCTACCCAAACCAAGATACATCAATCAAGAACAAGAAAAATCATTTTCTCAAGTCAAAACAAAAGGGATCCAATCATTCCCTCGGATGTGGCCCAATTTGTTGGACAAACATAATTCGTTCTTGCGACAAGAAATACCTCCCAAGTTTCCTATGAACAACTAGTAAACGAACGAACAAATAAGACTATCTTTGTCTCAGATATATTACAATTCATAATTAAATGATATAAAGGCTTACAATGATTACCTTTTGATCCAATGCGTTATAGTGGTAGTAGTCCTCTCACTCACCCGAAAAGGTTGCCTTTGAAGATCTACAATCACAAAAAAACAAACATCAAATAGAACCCGCATAGCATATATTCCTAAATCATATCTATTATCGTGATCAAGCAATCCATAAAATAGACCAATCAATCGACTGCATTATTGAGAGAAACAGCATTTATTTGTATTAACTTAAATAAAGAAGAGCCTTATAATCGTGTCCACCTTGATGTCATACAGTGTCTTTCCCGTCCGAAACAAGCGTCCTTTACTCGACTAGCTCTTGCGCTCTTCCAACCGAGATACACATACAGGGTATGTAATTTTTCCCACATGAAATCTCAAAACTAAAAAAGGGTCTAAGTTTCAACTAAAGACTTCGCCCTCCAACAATACTAAAACTTCAACTCATCAATTGTCAAAGTCTCCATCAATTTTAACCCCTTGAGGCTGCCCTACGTCTCTTTTATAGTAGAGAAGAGTGAGGTTACAAGCCCATACAAGAAGGGATAGAATCCTCCTTCAAAGGGATTAGTTCCTTCCATTAAGGGGTTAGCTCCTTAATGGATGGGACGCATGAACCCGAAAAGAGCAAGACTTTTCCACACGTGTGAATGTTTTCTAGAAGCTTCCAAAAAATGACTCAAACTCGAGCTTCTAGATTTTTACTTGCACCTTTTTAATCTTTTTACATGGGTCCGCACTTTTAATACATAAAGTGCACTTGGCTATGCATGATTTATAGCCAACCTGTGCGGGACCGCAGATGAAAAACTAGGAGAAAGTGCGGTACCGTAGAAGTTTTAAGGCTTTTTATGAGCTTTTCTCAAGGCTTGACTTTAGGAACTTTGATGTTGTAGACTTCTAAGGGAGTACTAAAATTTCATGGTGACAAATTTCATTGTAACATACTCTCTTCTTGCTTTATCTTGAAAAACTCTACCCAAGACTCATTCCTCGCCTTCATCCCTATGCACATGGTGTAGTTCTCAGTTGATCCCGCGGCTCTCTTAGATCACCGTTAAAGATAATTGTGCACTTCCTTGGTCTTTTCTCCTCATTCACGATGCATTCTACAATTTTAGCCATCTAACCATCAACCCTTGTCCATTAGAGTTTCCCTTATGTGTAGAGAATCTCGCCGCACTCCCTCTATTATGCAAGGTGTGCATTTCTAGTCAAAAGAGGAGACACCCCTATACTACTACAACTAAAAAATGTGTTATTATTTCCTCCTCCTCTCTTGGCCTTTTGCAATCCCTAGGCCCCTAGTGATTACATCCAACACCGCATAGCCACATGCTTGAATATTTTTGTTTCCCTAGTAAAGAGTGCACATTTCTAGTGCACAATCACTCATATCTAGCCTCCTAAAACTATGCACTACACCCAAGGAAACCTCTCCCTCACAACCATTGCAAATATTCATCACAATCAATCTCTTTCCATGAGCAAAGAAAAGGTAGAATATAAGTTTTCTAGCATTGATCTTACCTTTTCAAGTGAGTGAACTTCAATTGTGTATGTAGCATCAAGCATGGAAAGGTGATGCTCAAGGAATAGTCAAGGAGATGCTACAAGGAAGCACTTGCGAAGAAGAATCACAACGAGGAATCATCATGAATACTCTAAATAAATCTTGATTCTCATGACAGAGTGATGTCATCTCTATGTTGCTCTCTGGAAGGTTCTTAGGGCTTTCACGATTCGAAAGTTCTTTGGAGGATGAACATGGGTAACAAGGGAAGTTCCATCATGAATAAGTTAAAGTCATAGCAACAAAGGGAAGAGCTTGTCTTTAAGCCACATCATCATGAAGTTCCATGACATCATCGACAAGCTTCATCACTTCTACAAGTAAGTCATCACAATATCATATGTGTGTCAATGTGTCTTGCCACATCATTTGTGGAATGTAATTATGTATTTTTCAAGAAAAATGAGAAAATGTAAATATGTCGAAGTCCAAGAGTCATGTGTGGACAAAAGAGTCATTACACAAAGTCCAAGAGTCTTGTAGAAGTTCAAGGGTCACTTGGAAGTCCAAGAGTCATGAGGGAAGCTCAAGAGTTAGGGGGATATGAAAGGACATTCCTCCAGTTAGTAAATACAAAATACTCGATAACTCAAGCATAGTGCCTTTTGAAGGCTTGGAGTTTTGAGATCTAGACTTGGATCCTCTATTTTGACATAGGAGAGAAGGTCAATCCTTTTCGAGGAGGAAGTAGTGACTCAATGTTCCATTATTAGAGGTAGTGCCCTCACCATTGTAATTCTTTCTACTTGGAACTTTCAACTAATTATAAGAGGATATTTGAGCCGACACAATTTCATCCATATATCCTTAATGTTGTAAGACTACTTCTTAGAGATTTGGTAAAAGATATGTCGTATTCATATGTATTAAAAAAAATGAACTACTTTGTTAGCTTTGATATTCATCTTGTTGAATGTGTGTTGTATTTGTCTACATGTATTATTATCATCTTGTGAAATAATTTACACATTAATTTAAACTATTATAAAATAAAAAAATTATTTTAAAAATATAAATTTAATTCTTCAAACTTATTTATTTATTTAATTCTTTAATCCCAAACTCTTCAGTATCTTATGAAGTTAGAACTTCTTTATAAACATCTTATCGTATGGTGCAGTACTGTGCTGCATTTCCCTGGAAATTATCTTACTTTGAAGCATAGTTTTAAAAAACGGAATCTTGCCGCGCCTACTGTGCCGAGGGTCGACTCCGACTCTAACTCCGAACTCCAGTAATGACTCCGCTGACTCAGCTTTTTGTAAAAAATACATTAAATATTAATTTTTTGGTACAAAAAACATAAATTTAAAGATTTTTATTCATGTTTCCCAAAACACAAAGCATTACAATATAGATAAGTCACAAAAGACAACATATGATCAAAGTAGGCTCATGAATACATCCATTATATCAAAATTGCACCTAGTGCAGATTGTCCAACAGCAGTGATGATGATATAGAGATCAAAACAAAAAACATAACTAATATCACTAACATCATGTCATCAAGTGTACATAGAGGGATTGGTGCTCTTGATTAAATACGAGTTCCATACCCTAATACATGACAAAATTCGATGGAAACATTCCAATAACCCAATCTCGAAATCTTGAAAAACTCGATAAGTCCGCCGGATTTGAATGAGATCTAAAATTGTACTTTCTCCATATGAAATCCAATGAGGTTGGAAACCACTCTCAAAACATCCCGAGTCATTTCATGGTAATGTTAAAAATTTAAGTAAAAGGATGACATCCTTTACTTTTAAGAATTTA
Organism: Pinus albicaulis; assembly: GCA_034641835.2. Lineage (NCBI taxonomy): Eukaryota > Viridiplantae > Streptophyta > Pinopsida > Pinales > Pinaceae > Pinus > Pinus albicaulis. Next base: position 661,122,561 of record CM076584.1, on the reverse strand, counting down.
ACATTACCATGAAGTTACTCCAAAAACCAACTCCACAACATCTTTCATAAAACCCTCACAAATGCTCAAGAAAATTTAATGAGAAAGATGTGTGAGGTATTGAGAGGGGTTGGGTTAGTTAAATAGGATGGGGAGGGGTTAGAAAACCTAAAAAAAACCTAACAAAGAAACATTAATTTGAGTTTTAAGTCCCTTTTTTAAAAATTTTTGGGCCTCCTAGCCTATTGGATTGACTACGCTCGAGTTAACTCTGACTGTGCCCGGGTCGGCCGGTTTGTTACCGAGCGCTGCGCCAAGTCTGTCAAAAACCGTCCTGGCCCGGTAACAAACCGGCCGACCGGCCGTTTCATCTACTCCGGTACGGACCGTAGGCCTTTTGGCTCCCGTCAACTAAGCCCGGTCCGATTCGAATCGAGGCCGGGTTTTAAAACTATGCTTTGAAGGCCTTGATCTCATTGGCCTAATAAATATTTTTTTTTATTAAAATAAAAAAAAGTTTTTTCTTCTTCGGGATGTATTGGTACTTTATGAACCAAAGACCGCTATAACTTCACAATTACATATATAAATCGTTGCTTCTCGCAAATTAAAAGCGGTCGTAAAGTTATGGGATGACTCGCTTATATATATATATATATATATACTTAAAAAAATGTAACTTTAATTAATAAGCATATTTTTAACCTAATCAAATATATATATATATATATATATATATATATATATATATATATATATATATATATAATCAAAATCTCTCTATATAAATATAGGTTTGCACCATTTAATTCAAGATGGTTTGAGCTTGTTTTTGGTCCGAGCTTGTGATTATTTTATATAAAGAATTTAGATTTTATATTAAAATTACAATTTATTATTTAAAATTTAGATAGAAGGAACATATACAATTAAAGGAAGGATAGTAAACACATTAAATAAAATAATGTGGGAACTCTATTAAGTATATTTAGTTAATTTGAATATATATATATATATATATATATATATATATATTTGATTAATTAATATAGAGTTATTTTATTATTTTATTTTAAATTAATTAACATAAAATTATTTAATTAATTAAATTTGGATTTAAATATTGAATAATTTAGTTTTAATTAAAATGTGTATAATTTAATATTAAATAAAATTGGAGATAGAGTTCAATTAAATAATGGGTATATACATATATACAAAAGATAAGGTGTATTTTGTTTAAGGGTGGTTTACTTTGATACCGGTGGCCTACTACATCCACGGAAAATCCACTCGCATCAATCCGAAGGGCTCTGCAATGCCCGTTGGCACAACAATCATGGCCTAACCCCAAAGGCGTTGAGGATATTTGATCTCGTCACCTCCTCTAACTCGGCGAAGTACTTAGCAACGAGAACTCGACTAGATGAGTTATCCCTCGGGCTCTAAAGGATAAAGTGTATTGTATATTATGGCATTATTAATTTGAATTTTATAATTGTACTCACAAAAAAATATGGTATTATGAGTTTTTTGTCAAAAAATATTATAAAATTTGTTGGAATGAGAGATTTAGGTTGTTAAATCTCTCCATAATAGGTGATTTATGGGGGTTTTCGTGACTTCGATCTTTTTTTCCATTCTAAAATTGCATTTCAAACATCAAGAAATATTGATATTAAAACGAATTGTATCACTAGAATATGATAAAGTCCCATCAACTTAAAACCTTTTATGGCTCTTTCAAAGTTTCTAATTTATTTATGTGTATTCGAAGATATCTTAGTAGGGTGATAGAAGTTTATCTCAAGACTAATTTAAAGGGGAATGCTACTTTAATCTTGAATTAACCATAAAGTACTTAAGATAAACTTGCTTTTCTTTGGCCATTATTATGTTTATGGTTGATCATATAAGATTAAAATGCCCATAGATATTAGGTAATGTTCTCTATATTTTCCAATGTTATTTAATGTGATGAATTTAATGCAATAATTCAATCTTAGAGCTATCTAAGAATATAAAAGCTCATTGTGTCAAATGCTAGTAAGTAATATTTACAATGTACTACCCAATATCACGTTTTATAAAATTAAATTAGATAATATATAATAAAAAAAAATCATTTGCACAATATATGACATTCTAAAAAGTAGCAAGAAATGTACTTAAATAAAATTTTTAGTAATTGATTTTTTTCTCCAAGGAAAACAATGAACATGTTATTAAGTACATAAAAATTTACATAGCACATGCAATAAAGAATTCAAGTAAGAGAGAGATCACCCATAAGGGTGCATAACCTATTACAAAAATTGTGGGCCGAGAGAGACTCGTAAATAGTCCAAAAATGCCGAAATCAAGCCTCCCAACAGCAGGTGAAAACGTCTCATCTCAGTACATCGCAAGCTTGAAAAATAATTTTCTCATATAAACATATATACTCAAGAAAAGAGAAAAAACATTTTTCACCCAATGGTAGCTAGTGAAAAACATGATAACCAAAGGATCAAAAAACCATAGAAAACCAAATAAAGTTGATGAAAATGTAGAGTAAGTTCCATATGCAAAAAAAAAGACAAAAAAAATTATAATTTATAGGGTTTGTTGTCCAACACACATACTCTGTATCATCCATTGTCTCAATTAGTGCGACGAGGTGTCCAAATCCTACTAAAGCCTCCTCCTTAGATAGGAGATTCGTTGTTGATTTTTGTTCCTTAGTAGATATGGAACATAGTAATAAGATCAAATGACATGTTTAATAGAACATTTTCTTCAATGATAGTGGATCAAAAGATGATTTTTACATCCCCGAGATTTCTTGAACCAATTAATTACATTCATATAGTTCCCAAAAATTTGGACTTTGACAATCCCCAAGTGAACGAGCCAACATAGTAGATATTTGAAATGTAGAAGCTCAACAAAATTATCTCCGTGCTAGTACTAATGCTCCACATAAGCTTTTATAGATTTGTTTTCATTGAAGTTTATAATCAAAACCAAAGCAACACCTATTTTGGGTGTCTCTAAGCCCCATTGAAATATTCCCATGGGATATCACAACTCGATATGTTCTTTTCCAATCGTTCTAATAGTCCGGGTTTTTATTTCGAGGGAAGCATAGAGAAGATCAAGCCACATTCAATAGCTATTAGCGAAGGAGAGTGATACTCCGCTTCTTTAGAATGCATTTATTTCTTTCAATCCAAATCCCTCGAGATATAATTAAGGGGATATTCTTATATTTTCATCTAAAGTGTCGACTCCACCCGTTTTTCCAAGCATTCCCCGCAAGTATCCCCATTCCACATATGTCTTATGCTTAGGAGTGACATAGTAGTTTCCTAGAGTTTGATGGAGAAACACCAACAAAGAAATAGGTGATGTAAATTCTTAGAAAATTTCCTACACAAAGAAATACCAACGAATACCTTTTTTGTTTCATTTTTGAAGATTATCCCACGTAGAGAATTTGTTCTTTAGTATACACCAAAAGAACAGCTTTCTGGATTTTATAGGACTTTCAATTTCCAAATGGATTTGTACCACCATGCATATTCCCCCAATAACCTTATTTTTATCAAGCATCCCATAAACAAACTTAAGGGAGTAGTATCCAGCTGGAGCATGAACCCAAATGAGTGATTCCAGATACATCCTTTTGATCCTAACATTTGTGCGATGGAGTTCATGAATATAATTGAGACACTCTCGCCCCCATTGAGGTTCATGTTGATTATCCTCTCGGATATTTCCACCCCCGATGCCATATAGTAGTCATCTTTTCCTTTGTTATCTAATTCAAAAATAAGATCCTCTTTTGAGTGAAGTGACTCCATGTTCCTCTAAAGAGGGAAAATGTCTCATTGCATCCCACCCATGGGTTGATACTAATTCTTATTTTTTCCCCATTTCTTACCTATCAAAGTTAGCCCTCTTTCACTATCTTTAATGATATAATAGTCACTTTCCATAGTGTACAGATGCATTAGCCGATTCTTTCCCCGTTTTTGAATCCATTCATCTAGTGGGGACCTAGATCAATATATTTTTGTTTTACCATCGTTGTCCAAAATTTATCCCTTTTTCAAGATCCTCCATCTCGATTCGTTTCTAGTGAGATGGAAAAATAATGGATTTCCTTTATCTCGCTCATAACTCTTTCGAGCGAGCAATTATATCCCATAAATCATAGGGGAGAACTCGCTTCCTCCTCCGTCCCCGGCCGAGAAAAAGTGACCGCAGTGTCCCTCGATTCTCGGATAGAATGCCTTTTGGTACCCAAGTAAGTGAAATCCAATATACAAGAATGGAAATAAGAAATGAATTTATGAGAACCAATCTTCTAGCCCCGGACAACCATTTGAAACTCCAAATATTTATACATTTTTCTATTTTTGACACTAGCCAATTCCAATCCTTTTTTTTATGAGTCTCAGTGCTTTTAAGGTATAAACCCAAGTAGTTTTAGGATATCCCCCATAGAAATGAAAGACTTCAAAGGGGAGAGAGATGCCATTCTTTCCAAATCACTACCCGAGAGTCCTTCATGAGAAATGGAGGAATTATGAGAGTTTATACTTATTCCGCAGCCTTAAGGAATAGGTCCAATGAGATTTTCACTTCTTGATTGACATCTTCGGACCCATTACCTACAGCAGGCGTATGTCATCCACAAAGAGAAGGTGGGAGGTGAAAAGGTTTGTTGCAACTTCGATCCCTTTTATATCACAACTTCTCGGCAAAAAGGAGTAATTGACTTAGCTCTTCATCGTCCCATTAATAAGAACAAAAGATGAGATAAGGGGTAACCTTATCCTGAACCCCTCCCTCACCGTGTGTGGAAAAGAAAGGAGAAGCCACCCCCCGTTGATGAGAACCACAAAGGACACACTTTATATGCATCCCATGATCTAGATCATAAAACCAATACTAAAGCCCAAATGAGTCATCATAAGTCTTAAGTATATCCATTCGATCTTGTCATAAGCTTTTTCAAAGGTCAATTTTTACGATCATGCCTTTTTTCTTAAACTTTTAATACTATTCATAGTTTCTTGAGCCACCCCTATAGCTTCGTGGATTTTCCTACCATCCAAAAACCCAAACTCGTTCTTTTGAAATATTACTTGATAGGATTGGTTTCAAACAAACATAGAAATATTTTTAGATATACTTTTGTAAATGCAATTGTAGAGAGATATTGGTCCGAACTCTTTGAAAGAACTCGGGTCACCCAAATTAGGAATAATTGCCAGAAAATTTGTATTGAAAGGTTCATTAATATAGCCCCTACTTCCTTTATTCTTCCACAACACCAACTAATTCATCCCCAACAAGATCAAAGAAGTGTTGAAAGAACTCCACAATCCAGCCCATCACGGCCAAGACTTATCTTTTTTTTCATAGATTTGATTTAGCACACCTTCCACCTCATATTTTGTAACTAGAGACATTAGCATCTCATTGTCCTCCTCCTCTCGAATATTTGGGGAAAGGTTGGGCAACCCAAAGTAGCCTCAACTATTGTTGCTCCCTATGGAGTAGTGAATAAGTTTTCGAAGTGGTCTCTTCCCAATGAAGGTAGGTCAGTCAAGGATTTAGCCTTTTCCCCATCTCTGGCCGACTAATTTCCTATCCGCGGTATTAGTGTTTTTTCTCCCCTTAGGATAATTATGGAAAATTTTGGTGTTTTCATCTCACAGAGAGCCATATGGCTCGACTTTTTAATCTCCATTATTCTTCAATATCATTCAAGCTATTCCTCCTCCTTGTGTCCAGATATTTTATCCTATCCCTCTTATCATCCGTCTTAGTATCCATCCTCTTCTCCGCACTTTCTATCCATTCCAACTCCTCCCCAATACTTTTGAGTTCCTCGCTTCTTCCCTCATATTTGTCCTCTTTAGACCCAGCTTAATAGTCTCGCCTTCTATTCGCTTTAAGATTTTCCATGAGGGATTGAGCATGGTTTGAGTTTCGATTCCTATCCATCGTCTCCATTTATCTTTAACTAATCTAATGTAACTAGGGTCTTTAAGCCACCCTCGCTAAATTTGAAAGGAGATACAGTGCTTTTTTGTTGGGACCAAATTTCTACCCATTAGAATAGGGGAATGATCATATTCCCATCCAAAGCTCACCCACTACCTCGAAACCAATATTTAGATTTCAAAAATCCTCATTTAAAAGGAAGAGGTTCTACCTCTTAAGCAACTCGGCTCTCCCCCACTCTCCTATTCCTCCATGTGTGACTATTTTCTTATCGTATTTGTGATTGATGAGGTAGCTATCTCCAATTTATTAAAAAATAAATTGGTTAGGGGCTATTCTTTCTTCATGAGGGCCTCCAAGTTTCCGACAAGCCTAAAGAGAAGTTGTTATCTCCTCCCATCACCAAAGTTCCGAACTTGTACAAATGATTTTCAAGAATAGGTTATTCCAAGAAAAGAGCCCTCTCTGACACGGCCATTGATGTTTACAAGTGTAATGTTAGTACAAAGTTCATTTGAGTAACCCTCCACCCCCAGCATTTCACTTGAACCCCAAGAGTTCGTCATTTTTAGAACACTCGTCTTTGGTTCCCAAGGAAAAACCTCCCGATAATCCTTTAGCATCACTCGTCAAAAAATACCATCATGGCATAAATTTTTTAAGGGATTCCATAACTATTTCACCAGGGCTCGATATTTCTGGATCATGATTAGATCCATATTGTATATAAGGAATAGATATTTTAATGCAAGCTTTTTCCATTTGTCTTGCAAAACCACGACACGAAGGACAACAAGATCATTTTGGAACAATGATAAGGTTTTGTGCTACTCTAAGTGCTCCCTTTTAGAGATAATTTCTTCCCACCGCCTATATCTAGTTTTGATTTTTAGCCGTGCCTTAGACAACTTTGTATTCCTTCCCTTGGTTTTCCTATGCCCTTCAAGATCTAGAAGACTTTCAAAACCCCCTATCATCTCTACATACATAACTCTTTTATCCCTGACGAAGGTTGTAAGGAGTTTTATCAATTGAGACAAAGAGAGGAATAGAGGTGATTATATTTTTCCATTGCGAGAGAGAGATTTTATATACTAGTGGGAAACATTTGAATCAAAGCCTAGAAGGACCAAGCTTTGGTAAATCATTTAACAATAAATTCAAGTAGAATCAAGAAGATAGCATGGTGAACAAGAAATAGTACTCATCAAGACAAGACGATTCTTCTATTCATGGGACTTCGATTGCTTGCATCCTATTTCAACACTTGGATAGTCTATTAATGAGTATTTTGTACTATGAATCCCTCGATCATTTATCGATCCACCGCTCGATGTGTCTTAACCCCTTCCATTTGTGCCAACTCATCACCTTCGCATTGGGCTTCTGATTCTCCATCCCACTTTCTGATCTCTCTCCGTCTTCACCTCCTTTCTATAGCCCAAAGGAGAAATCTCGAGCTAGATGGCCGTATTCTTATGAAAATCTATGGCATCTATATGGAAGGTGCTCATAGTAAAAAATTTGGCAGTAGGATAACCCATCGACCTGAATATGAATTTTTTCTACCAAACCTTCACTTGTATCCAACCTCACCAGGATACACAGCACATTTATGCACTTTGTTTCTTGGTATGAAAAATTAGTGTCCAGGTAGGAACCCAGGTTGTTGCCAATTTCCATAAATGTGTCGTCTAACTACAGATGAGGAGGAAAGGATGGAAATCAAACCCAGAGTGGAATATCTTCCACTCTTTCTCTTTGGGCATCGAATAATGGAGACCAACAATTGAAGAGAATTGGTGCCCTGTCAAAACCCCAGTGGCGGTTTAATACCCAATCCATAGTCGTGCTAATAGAGAATTAGACCATAAAATAACCTTTGGATAGATTAAACAACTCCACATATTTATCTGTCACCTCACTCGATGATTTTTCAATCCACTCTCAGATGTATTGAGCTGAGAAGTATTTTCCTCTTGCTATACCCACCAAGATGTGCTATGACGTGGCCATGGCCTTGTAAATTTGGAAATCCACCCTAAGTACCAAGTTGAGTCCGTCTATTTTCTTCTTAATTATCTTCCTTTTCTTCCATTTCTGGCCCACTTTTCCACCATTTGAATATGATTTTTTAAAGGGTTGCCCCTTCCGAACATTAACCTCATCCTCTACGAGTGGCCCTAACCAATCCTCCGCCTATTCAAACCCCCTAAAATCATCATGTTCTGAGAGGCACTCCTCAAATCCTATATCGAAGGCTTGAGATAAAACCCCCTCTAGCGGGCCTTTGATTTCCCCATTGATCTCCTTGTTGAACCCTTTGGAATAAATCAAGTAATCTCTCAATAGTTACCGCCTTTCATAACCATCTAGGGAAATGGTAACCCCCGACACCATTTTGCTGGTGAGAAGGAACCAACTTGCTCCTCTTCCAAGCCATAAGACTATTGTAAATTTGTCTTCGATATTTGTTGGGGTCCTTCAAATCCCCTGATTACACCTATGCCTTTGTAATGAAACCCCAATATCGTCACATTTAACCACTGATCAGTTTTTAAACATGCCTTTAAACCATCGTTCCACCTTAAACTACTTCTCAACACAATATCCTCCAAAATCACCTGACAATAAAACAGTTGCAGCAGTTTGCAGAGAGGATTTAACATTTACATGGTTTGTCTCATTTCTGGTTTCCACCTGTAGCGCCCCAAAAATCATTGTATCTACTCCTTCCTGGATACTGATGTCAGGTCCTCCCAAAACCACTCTTATACCATCATTACCATCAACTACCATAGACCTGTAACCATCAGCCACAAACCCCATAAATATTTTTACTCCTTTCATTCCATCTGGAAACCTAGCTTGAAGCTTAACCATTTCTAGGTTATGCTTCATTAGCTCTAGGCTCCATACTTTGAGAATATCCTGTGCCTCCAACTCCAGGTCAACAAACTCCATTAGATTAACCATATTTTTTATCCACACCTGATAAAAATATTGTAGAAATAAATGTTTTAAGCCCTTCAAGCTTCCACAGTAACCTGTAATACTCCCAAGCTCTACAAAATGAAATATGGTGAAATGTAGTTTGAAAGAATAACAATCAAATGTGGAAAGGAAGCGCTACTATCGCGGAGACAATGTGGCCATATCCCATTGCAGCGCAAACCCCAAAACTAAGTACAAGCAAGCCAAGCATTTCCCATGTGCTTTCAAGTGGTTGGCTACTGCTGCCATGCATCCTCTGTTGGCCAACCTCCATCATTGTCAAGGCTCCTCCTCGAAATCTTGAACAAACTTATCAAATATTTTTAAAGATAAAAATATAATATTTTATACATCATTGATTATCAATTTTAAGTAATTTATAATCAATGATGTATGAAATATTATAATTTTATCTTTAATAGGTCTAAATCTAAGGAATAACTTTCAAAATTGGATTACTATTGCAATGATGATAATCAAATTATATAAAATGCAAGAGTGACCCTTGGGTTTCATGTTGGAAGGTCAATTGTTATTCTAACTATTGATATTTCCTTTTATTTACATATTTACAAGTTATTCATCCAATCCCTGGATATTAGGCATTTAACATTCCCCCTTATATGAAGGGTTGTTTTTGAGTCCAAACATCATTCTAAATTTTTTAAACTTCTCTTTTCCAAGTGCTTTGGTGAAGATATCTACAATTTTCCCATTTGTGAAATAATGTCTTAGATGAATATTCTTGGCCTATACATGATATTGAATCAAATGATACTTTGTGTTGATATCTTTGGTTCAAACATGGAATTTAGGATCCTTGGTCAACTTAATTGTAGTAGAATTGTCAATAAGAAGGGGATCATAGTTCACATGTTTCTCTTGTATGTATTCAAGAATTTTTCTTAGCCACATAGTCTCCTTTGTTGGTTTTCCAGCTACTACATATTTTTCCTATGACATGGAATTTGTTGGATGTGCCTATTTTTTTGACCTCTAGGAGATGATAGTTGATCCAATATTCATAAGATAGCCTATTGTAGACACTCCATTTTCCTTATCTTTGTGAAAGTCTAAATCATAATATCCAAATAAGTTGAAGCCATCTAGCTATGAATATTTGAGTCCAGATCCTTGAGTTCTTTTCAAGTACTTTATAACTCTTTTTACAGTAGATGAATTTCCTTCACAAGTATTTTTCATGTATATAGAAATAATTCCAAGAACAAATAAAATACCTAGTCCATTAGTGGTGAGGTAGATAAGACTTCCTACAAGTTTTGTATACTTAGTTGCATCCTATAATTCTTTCACTTATTTACATGTGAGTTTTAGATATTGTTCCACTGCAGTAGGAGAAATATTTCATTCATCCATGCCAAATGTGTTCAACAATTCTCCAATGTACTTCTTTTGAGAAATGAATATATACCTTAGGTATTGGGTCACTTCAATTCCTAAGTGGTATCAAAGGTGTCCCAAATATGTCATCTCAATTCCTTTCTTCCACTCTTTCTTTATGCATGAAATATAGTTTTCATTAGACTGCATTATCAACATATCATATACATATAACATAATATAGATGATTTTTTTCCCAATTTTCTTAACAAGCATAGTTGTATCATCAATATTAAAACATTTGAAATTTAATATTAGAATATTTTGAGTCAAGTGTTCATACGAGGATCGTAGTTCCTATTTTAGGCCTACAAGTGTTTGATGAGTTTGCATATTTCTTTTCCTTTTCCCTTCAAAAAAAAACTTTTTGATAATACATGAAGATATTTTCTTTCAAGTATTCATTCAAGAAAGTTTTCTTAACATCCATCCCATGAACTTCCCATCCATTTTGAGCTTCCAAGCACAAAGAGTCTATATGGTGGTTCATTTTGTTGTGGGGTTGTATATATCTTCACAATTGACATCTTATTTCTGTGCAAATCCTCTTTCCATGAGTCTCTTTTGTGCATGTCAATTCAACCATCTAATTTTTACGTGTCCTTGTAGACCCACTTGTGCCAATTAGTTTTTCTCCAAATGGAGGGTCCACCAACTTCCATGTCACATTCTTTATGAGAGAATTATACTACTTCTACATTTATTCTTTCTAGTTATCATGATAAATTCTTTAAAAAAAATTAGTTCAAAGATAATATATAAATTAAATTCACAATCATATGAAACATCCATATCATTAGTTATCAAAATAATGTACATCACCTCCATTTTTTCTAGTAAAAATTTTAGTTCCCATATTTTAGATATCATGAGGATGAACATTTTCAAGTGTCTCGATGAGCCATCTTAGGGGACCTTTATATGATCTTCTAGGTTACTCTGCTAACTAATATGGGTTTGCTTCAATATTTAACCTTCCAATCCTCTCAATCACGTCACTTAAAGGGTATTACTAATTTCAAATGGTCAAAACCTCATGAGGGCGAGAAAATGTTTCAAAAGAATATTCCATGAAACTAATCCAACATATAGATCCCCCCTTCAAGATTTGGAATATCATTTTCAAAGCCATGGTAATTTTTGGCATGATTGAATCTTCCCAAATGCTCAAGTTTTCACTGAGCAATGTTGTCAATGTTTGAAAATTTAAGTCTCAAATCACCTCTAGACTATAAAACTTCTTGTTTAACTTATCATAAATATCATAGTCTGTGTTGGTATTTGCATACCTCAAGAAGATGAATTTCCAACTCCTTGCATTAATACAAATTCTTTTTTTATTTAGGAATCAAGGCATTGTAGGTGGAGCCAAATATCCTAAGACATATTATAGGAAGAATGTGGCCATACCACATTTCATATGGAGTATTATTTCTAAGAGCATGAGATGGAGATATTGCTTTGAAATATATGTTGGGAAGAAAAATTGACACTTTTTTACACTTACTCTCCCTACCTTTTCTTATCATTTTGACTCTCACATCTGTACCTTATCACTTTGGCAATCATCATTAAGTAAAGTATGTTTCCTTTCTATATTTTATCCTTATTAACTAGTTTTTCTTGTAATTTGACATAGAAACTAACTTCTTTAGAAAATTTTATTAATCAATTGACAAAGGGATATTACAGGGTGTGCTTCTTGTTGAGGTGACGTTACAAAATTATATCTCCCAACTTTTCCTCACCAAAGAATGGAGCGAAGACCATGTTGATATTGTTGATACAGGATGAATCATTTTGGAAACGCTATTCTCCTGTGTTTAGTAATGAAGATTGATTTGGAAAAAAATTTGACCAGAACTAGTTTGACCATTGAAGGAGACATTTGTGGATGGCAGAGTTAGCCTAATTCAAATAGTTAGGATTTTCAATTGATAAATAATTGTAATATGAGACAAGTTGTTACACCTTGGTTTCAACTAGGGTTATTTGTTAACTATATTTGTTGTATATTCTTGATTTAGATTGCATCAAAATCGAGAGATTCTCATGATGATCTTGTATTATGGAAATCAGAATGTATGCCAGAATTATAAAATAATGTACTCTATGCTTGCGAGGCACACATAGAAAGAGAAAAGAGGAGGTTGTACCAAAAATTTAATCATGAACTTTAAATTTTCATTAATCCAAATCTCTACCATTCGTGGCTTCATACCTTTCTTTTGAGTAACCTGTTTGTTGTGTAATTTACCAACCCCTGCTAGGAAGCAAGGGCCCTCCTTCTTATCAAGGATAACTAGTTAGAGAGGTATTGGAGTGTGTTAAGTTCCTCTCATTTATGATTCATGTGTGAATTATTTTCATTTTTATAATCTTTTCAATGCATCAAGTATTTGTGGAATTCTAATATATTTTATTGTGTAATAACATAGGTCCTAGACGAATCCCTTCATTAGTATGATGTTTATTTGATCTTTGTTATATCTTTTTGGTTTATTTATTTAATTAAGTTAGTGTTTCAACAATTTCTTAAGTGTTAATGGTTTCCAAGAGTGTTTTTCCCTTGAATCAGAGTGATTGTGTGACAAAGTGAGTTTTTATTTGTAATGTGTGTCTTTTCTATTTGAAAATGTGAGTGAGAGTTGGAGTGTAATAACAACTGTGTTTTAATGGAGCAAAGAAACATTACAAAGATTGGTTTTAAGTTTATATTAGTACTATTTTCCACCTTTCATATAATTTTCATGATAGCCTTGAAACAAAATGCCTACCCGTATTGATAATTAATGTCAAATTTAGATCAATTGTTCTGAATTAAAAAGGAAATTTATCTACCCAACATTTTGGAATTGTTGACAGGGAGGCTATAAGAGGTGCATATGTTTGACAAGTTTATGTAAATTGATTTAAAGTGTGGTATATGTGTCCCTGAATTTGATGTTTTGAATGATGCAATGAGAGGTAAGAACATATGCATCACTACAACATATTGAAGTGGGCTCAGCCTTGCAAGGATTCAAGGCACATAGGATTGCATTGCATGAATAGTGAAGAAGAAAAATACGGTGCCCCAAAATAAATTGACCATGCAAGTAGGAGAGGACGAGGAAGAAAGAGGAACACAGATTTACTAAGGGTAACACTAATATAGGAGATCATATTGAAATATAAAGAAGAATCACCTACTGAGAGAGTAAAACCCAAGAAGAAAGCACCAGGTAAAGTTTCTCAATAGAGGCTAGCATCCCTTGAGTCTTTTGTGTTGGGAAAACATGTGAAGAAAGAAAAATTTTATGAACCTTAAATCTCATAGACAATCCCTATATTTTATAGTCCATATTTATCAACAAGGGACATATATCAATATTTTATAGAAGGACAAGGGGATACAAATGAGCAAGACATAGAAAGAAGTCTTGAATAAAGACCACTTGATCCATAGATTTTGGATTTAGGAAATGCGCTAAATGAAATGATTGAGCATTCTATTTCAGAAGGTGTTTTGAATTCATTAGGACCACATGGACGACCTGAATAGTTTGAGAAACCTGAAGAGCTTGAACAACCTAAAAAATAGCAATCAACGATAAGGGAGCAATATCCTCCCCTAGGAGGGCCACCTATAGTAGCTACACAAACCTCTCAAGCTTTTAGGAAGAAACAAGTGACAGGTAGCTCAGTTACAACTTTGAATTTCCCTATTTGGAACCTTTAGGGACATGTCCCAATGAAAATCATCCCTTTGTCTACACTTCCTACTTTTCAAGGTTTAATTACAAAAGATATGGTTGCATTTATCTTTAAATTTGATGTCCTATGTAGGAGTTATGACTATACAACCAATGAAAAACAACTGAAATTGTTCCCAGCCACATTAAAAGGGGTTGTGCTCAGATGGTTTATAGGGCTCAATGGGGAATCTATGACCTCCTAGGATGGAATGAACAAGATATTTTTAGAAAGGTATAAGGATTATTATCATTTTAGATATTAGAAGGATGAACTATTTAAAATCAGTTAGACACCAGAAGAAAACTTGGAATAGTATGTTGAGCACCTTCAATATAATTTGGAGAGATTTTAGCTTAGAAATATGGACAAGGAAATAGTTAAAAAAATTTGATTAAAGGAATGTGGGTTGACTACCTAGATATGCTAAATCTTCTAGGGAAGGGAGATATCTCCAAGGAACCATATGATGATGTTGTTCAACTCTAGTACAAGTTTTCAAGACCAACAAGAAGCAAGCCTATGATACGTGATACTTCTACCAAGATCTTAAAGTCACCTAACAAGGGGTAACATGAGTAGAAATTGGAAAATTCTTGGAAAATTTTAAACCGATATTATGAGCTCGTTGTCTTCTCAGTTGTTGTCTTCTCAACTCGATGTATTGCATCAAAGAAAAGAAAAGAAAACTTGAATTAAAACATGGTTTAGCTATATTTTTCTCTCAGTGTGGGAAGAAAAATCCTCTGAGGGAATCCTTATTTAATAGTACAATATATGTGAGAATAATCTCTCTGTAAAATATTTCCCCTTGTTACCTGGACTAAAATAAATCTACAAGGAAACAAGGGAGGATACTAAAGTAACATATTTCATTGGCACTAAGAAGCCTTTTAATTCTAGGCCTCTTCTTTTAATTCTTGGTGTAGTATTTATGGTCCACAACAAATTTAGTAGCAGATGCAATACCTAGTAGTTCTATGGAAGCATCCTAATCCACCTTTGGTCTAATACCTTGTTCCATAGCCTCAATGGCCTTCTCTTTCATGGCCCAAACCATGGAAATGGACTACTCTTCCTAGCATTTTTCTTGTTCAGATACCAATGCAACAACAAAAGTTACAAATTCAGTCTAATGTTTCTATGAGTGGATGCCCATTACATCCCCAGCTACATGTACAACCTAACCCTAATCCCATTTACAAGTTAATACATTAAGTTGAAATTCCAATTATCCATACTTATTGTATCTCACGTATAGAATGGTAATAAAATTCAATTACAATTGAGAAGAATGATAAACCACATTGCTTCTCTTGTTATCCACAGGAGCTTCACTATGGGGAGAAATACCATACCACATGCATTCATATTGGGGGATATATATTGAGGAAAAAATGACATAATATATTGAGAATATGAAGGGAGGTAAAGGGTTTTTAAATTGGAAAGTATAAAAAATGGAGCTCAAAGTTAATGAAAAATTATAAAGGGGTATAAAAAATGTTAATGAAAAAATGGATACCTACAATATCTAGAGAAAGTGGGGGTTTTGAAATTGCGAAAGTGTATTGGGTTTATATTGGTAGGGGGCTAAATAATTTGATTTTAGAGGTATTTTCCAATATGTAGTCAAATTAAGGGTAATGTTTAGTGTGAAATGAATGCACGTCACATGTCAGAGGTTCATTGAGTGAAGCCATCATGTTGTTATCATAGAAAGTGAGAAATAAAATTCATCGTGAGAAGAAAACCCAGTCTAAGGACCTCTAGAGAAGCAACAAGCTATAAAAATAAATCTTACCAATAGTACTTAAATAGATGACAATACCCATGAGGTTGAAATAATTGTTGTTATTGATAACACCATTGTAATAACTAGTAATACCCCTAATTTCATTGTAACATCGGTGCTACCTTGGATATGAAACTTGTAACTACCGTTAGGAATGAAACTTCTTTACACCCCTTGGTCCTAAAAGAATAACTGAAGTCAAGAATACTCCAAAATCTAAGTCTGATTTCTTAGAGTTAAAAAATTTATATGTTCAAATTCATTTACTTCAAGAAATTTGAGATGTTCCTATTTATGCTAAAAATAGTTAAGGAATTATCTATCAAAATTCCATGTAGCAAACTTGGAGGCCCCCTTGATGTACATGTAATTATAAAGTTATGAGATTTGATGTTAGGGGATAATGCACTTGCTAAATATGAATATCCGGAGAAACCAATAGTAGTTGTTCATATTAGAGGAAAAACTCTTCCAAACACCTTGATTGATTTAGGAGCAACAATTAACATACCTACTATGGAAAATTTTGACCTACTTAGGCTTACCAATTTGAGACCAACTACCACTATTTTAGAA
This sequence comes from Pinus albicaulis, assembly GCA_034641835.2. Classification (NCBI taxonomy): domain Eukaryota; kingdom Viridiplantae; phylum Streptophyta; class Pinopsida; order Pinales; family Pinaceae; genus Pinus; species Pinus albicaulis. Next base: position 661,106,081 of record CM076584.1, on the reverse strand, counting down.
TTAGCATATATGTTTAGGATCAAACATGAAGGAATATTGGAGGATGTTATCATTTTATTAGACTCTTGGTAGTACCTAGTTGCTTTTATAGTGTTACAACCTAAGAAATTCCTAGGAGGACATCCTTTGATCCTCTACAGACTATGGATAGACACTATAGATGCCTTATGGGTTTTATATTTGGGTGCATAACCATATTTGATGGTAACACTATCAAGGATCTTGTGGTTTACCCTCTAACAAAACTAGGCTTGGAATTTGAGAACCCTTTTTGGTCTGAGTTGGAACTAAAAGAGTATGCTAAATTTCCATTTCTCACTATAGGAAAAGCCTTGCATTTAAAAATGAGACTAGGGATGATATTAATAATAACTTTATTAATGACCCTTCTGTTTTTACACTAATAACATCTCAATTTTTGTATTTCTTCGATAAAAAACTATAGTGAGGAGGAGACTCTTGATGATCATGTTATAGAGGAAATACCTATGGCCCCTAGTCTTAAGGGTGTTCTAGTGGAGATAGATCCTAGCAATACCTTAAACATTAACCCTAATTTATCTCTTGAACGGAAAGAGAGATTGGTACAGTTACTAATAAAGAATAAATAAGCCTTTGTGTGGGAGTAGAAGGACATGAAGGATATCCATCATACTTTCTGTACACATCATATCTACTTAAAGGGAGTATCCTAGTGTTGGGCCTTAGTTTTGGTCTTATTTTGCTCAAAGAAACTTATTTATCCATCTATTTTCCATCCATTTTCCATTCATTTATTCCATTTTGACATATATTTGATATCTATTCAGGTATTTAATTTTAATTTTTCAAATTCTAAAGTTTTTATGAAAGTTTGATTTTTAGTGCAAAATTGACAGATTCAGAAATTCCCGTAATAGCTATATGGTTGATGTGGTTGCAGGACACTTGGGCACGAATTGAATACATGGATGGATAGCTTGGAAACTAGGACTAAGACACCTATGCTTA